>CM029115.1:25512837-25725337 GCA_016859345.1 Istiophorus platypterus
CTTCACCCTCATGGTCTGAAACACCCCGACGCGCACACACACACACACGCACGCACGCACATGCACTCACACACACGCACACATTTTGACCTAAAAGAAAAAGACAAAAACAAGAGCTCAGTCTCGACCTTTAAAAAAAGATAACACATTATCACATCGTCCACATCGTCCTTCCCTAAAGCAAAGACATCCTCGTCCTCTGCCACCACGCACAAACACACACACACACACACACACACACACACACACACACACACACACACTGGCCCACCCTGACTCATTACATTGTTGGCGAAAACCGGGATCGGCCCCGTTCTCGTCGTTACCTACTCGCCAACCGTCAAGGGACAAGAACCCCCCCGAATCCAGGAGTTCATGAATCACTATGTCCTCTGCAATTTATAGCGATCATAAAACATTTGGCATATGTCCCGATTCATTAGAGGGGCGATAAATTTCTTTTTAAATGCGGAATAATTAATGTGTTTGCTGCTGTAACTCACTTTCCATCACCAGTAAATGTACCTATGGGAGGCCTATCTTTGTATTTGTGTTTTCCATACGCAAAAGTCTTTCAGCTATAGTCCTGTTATTTTTTTAATTGATCATTTGTTTTTGTATTATATTTTTATATTGCTGTTTATGCCTTTTTCCTCCTTAAATTTTTCTTTTGGGCTGATCAACACAAGAGTCCTGACAGGATTGTCTCATCTCCTCTTCCACTTCCTTCCACAGTCGTCTAAATCTTGTGACTTTACTTTGATTAATAATTGGTGCTCGGAGGAGGCCAAATATCAAATTAAAAAAGAAAAAATTGGTTTTGTAATTTGTGACTCGACTGGTAATAGGGTTGGATTATGTAATTGTAGGTGTGGTCGCTCTAATCAAATCATTTAGTTTCTGCTTGATTTTGAAAGAAATTTCCTCGCTCGGCGCTGACGACTCCTGGGACCAAACTGGCACCAAAAGCTTGTCTGTTTTTCTTAGTGGAGCAGATTCAGAATCACCACAGGCTAATAAAAGATACCTTCAACCAGGGGTTCCAGGGGAACTCTCACTAAAAGCAGGAAACACTTTACTAGCATGAAATGTGGAAAAACTGTCAGAACAATAATTCAACTATGAGACAAGGTCTCAGTTGTCCTTAAATGTGTCCTAGTGTCGATTCAGTTGGAAATCATTGACATCAGTGCAATAGTGTAACAGTAACTTTATTTCACAGGTCGTCTAATTTGCAATGTAAAAACCCCCCTCGGAGGTTCCCTTGCAAAGAACTGTGTACTTCGGTGCTAATTAAAGGGAAAAATAGGAACAGGGTTCTGTGAAAGTTATTTGAGTTTAGTTTGTTGTACTGAGTTTGTCAGAAGTTGCTGATTTCCAGAGGGAAATTTTATTAAAATCTCAATGACTGGGAGAACTGAGAGATATCAATTTAAACCCGAGTAGATATCCGGAAATATGGAAGGTAGCTTTGGAAATAAAGCACATCTCTGGCAGAAATCGGCACAAAACGTCTGGTACGTCCGACAGCAGGCAGGCGGCGCAAGTGTAAATCTCATTTCCCCTGATTCTTTACTGCAAAATTACCCTGAACCACTTTAGTTGTTATTGACTCCAGCTGCTAATGCACCTCATCTCCTACCACGGGTACGGTCACATTAAGGGAAAGTCACGGAAAGTCAGGATTGGGCGCCGGCGAGGAGGCAAGAAAAGTCAGCAGAGATGAAAGCGCTACTTCAAACGACTCCAAAAAGAAGAAGAAGAAGAAAAAAAGCCTATCTATCCCACAAAATCACTGATGAAACGTTTAAACTCGCCTACACGGATGTAAATCCGTAAAAGGTCGTCGTCGGTTAAATCCTCAGTGCACTTTAAGTAATTACCTTTTAAAGAGCAAGAATTGCTCATGACCAGGGCACATTTGTGCTTTTTTAGATACAAGCAGCCTGTAAAAAGTAAACTTGACCAATGAAACCGCCGTTTTTATCTGTCCTGCCTCTGTCCGACATGGCGGGAAATCCACCAGGTAAGGGGGCATCGCCGGAGAGAAGCGCACTGCATGCTCTGTAACGAATCTCAGGGAAAATAATTTGCGAGATAGAGACAGAAAGACAGACAGGCACACAGAAAGACAGGCAGACAGACAGACAGGCAGACTTTCTTTAAAGATTTGCATTGTGCTGCATTGTTCTGCTGACCTACAGCAGGTGGACATCAAGGATGGAAATCAGGTTAATGTCCCAAAAATTAAAAACAGTGCCCCCTAATGATCTCAGAGAAAGCTTGAACATTGATTTAGCGCCTACTTGATATTTATGTTTTTTAGCATTTAATATTTATCATTTTTATGCTTTTTATTTGAGGTCTGGCAGGACACATAGGGAGGAGGTAAGGAGCAACACGCAACAGTGATCCCCGGGGCAGAATCAGTCCAGGGGCATTGAAATGACACGGTATCCACAAGGTCGCGGGTATGAGCCTGGACACAAAATTTTTACTTTTACAGCCAGTGAACACTGTGCAACTTTATGGTCAGTCCCAGATGAGGAGGAACTTTTCCCTAAAGTGTTTTCGGCTGGTTATTGTTTATCCCAGTTGCAGCCTGCTAGGTTTGTTATTTTCCACAATGCAATGTGTGTGTGTGTGTTCGCATGTCCTTCACTTGTTGCTTCCAACCTGGAGGAGTTCTGAGCCACTGAGCTTCGGATTCAGTTTTCCAATATGTACCACCTTATCATTACACCCCTAACTTATTTCAATTAATTCTTTTGCCTTACTGCCTTTTGACATCCTATGTAAAACATCTAAATTGCCTCGTTGTTGAAAAGGCGCTACAATAAACCTGCCTTCCCTCATTTATTAGTAACTAATCCCTTAATAAATAGTTTGGAGCCCACAGGTTAATCAGCGTATCAAAATGCATTTCGTTCGGGATCATTGGTTTAATGTATGAATTCAGTACATTGCCTAATAGTCAGTTAGTTGTTTATTAGCGTGGGCTCTCTGGACTAGAGGGAATCCCGCTCCATGCCTTAATTCATATATTCAATTATGCTGATCCATGCATTAATTACTGTCAAGTCTTTTAAGTGTTACTGATGTTCTCTATAATCAAACGGGGAAAGAAAACAGCCTAATGAAGTGTTAATTTTTTTTCTCTGCTTCTCCGATACCCACATTAAAAAAAACAGCTCAATTAGCCGAATGCGAAGACTCAGATGAACTTTGCAGCCCATACGGCAGGGCTTATAACCGGGCCGGCAACCCAGGAACAGACCCCCACCGCTGCCGCCCGTCGGTCAGAGCGGGGCCCGTCTGCATCCCCCGGCCCCTTAAAGCCAGAACGCACTGCCTGCAGTAGCTCGTACATCACCGCAATCTGAGCACAACCCCAAGTCGACACGCCACTGGCAAAGATCCCGGGAATCATTAAGCTCATTAAGCCTCTAGCTGTCATTGCCCCCCCCCCCCGGCTTCTGTGAGGCCCGAGGGCCAAATTCTGGGCACCGCAATCCAAAGGACTAAAGGTCCAACAGTGATAAGACATTAACTTTTAATGAGGAAGATTATTAGCAACATTAAGGAGTACCTCCTGGCTGTATGTTGGTAACCCTAATGGATATCTATGTGGAACAGGTACTTTAGAGCTGAAAGCTCCAAGTATTAAAAACAACCTAGACCATCTTCTGTAGGAAAACTTTGTGACGCCTACTCAAGGTCAATTTGTAATTTAAAGGCTAATTCAAATATTTATCACCTGTAAAAAAGAAAAAAAAAATTCATTGATGCCTCCCTCTATAAATATCTGCTCTCTTGTTGATTTTTTTTGTCTTAGTGTGTATTTATTCTCTTTTTAAAGATTATGGTCTGTGTTTCAAGCATAAAATTCCATTTTCCATTTTTAAACTTGAGCACATCTTAACATGGGCCTTTAGGGAATATCAGTTCCTTAAATCAGTGCCATTACAGCAACTAAAAGCTATTTTCACGATCCGAAATAATCATTACAGTAAGAAAAGAGGAATATCTGACGGATGCCTGGGTAAAAGCAGCTTGGAAGCAAATTTCTCTCTTTATTTTTCTCGAACTCTTCCACTGCCAGCTGAATCTGAATATGCCTTTGAGATTTTAATGGTGTTGTGTGTCTAAAATGTTCTTAAAAGACAAAAAAATGACAGGGTATACAAGTCAGGAACATTGCAGATCAACCCTCAAAGCAATCGCACAGTACGTCAGTGTCACTGTTTGATCCGTAACCGTGGCGCAACCATCATCCATGTCAGGGTAATTCTAACGTCGGCGACATGCTGCTATGAATCCATCCTTCCCCAGGCTTCATCGGAGTCCGACAGGGCACGAAGCTGTGTCCGAGAAAAATCTGAAATCTGCGACTGGCTGAAAGACGGCATCGGATAAAGGAACAGACGGAGAAAGACTCCTACGTTTAGCTGCCCAACATCTGGCACTTCGATGTAGGTGATAAGGTTCGGAGCAGCCTGAGCTCAGACCAAAGCCGATAAGTTCCGACCGTTGTACAAATCATAGTGATTGTCCATCGCTGGCTGTGGCTCCACCACGGGAGCCTTGTAGCTGCGCTTTCATGGAGACAGCATCTGCCTCCGTGGCAGCTGCAGGGCCGGGAAAAATAAACAGCAGATAACTGAGAAATGCTGAGGCCGTCTTCAGTGGACGGTCGGTTAAGAAGTAGTTTAGATAAAAGTGAGTGGACTGTTCAGCTGGGTCACAGTAAAACGTCCTGTTCGGCCTTAAATCGATATCATTTCAACTGTGGCTTGATTGGAGTCCGCTCTCACTCTAAACAACGTGTTTTAGCCTTTGGCTTTGTTAACCGTAGCCGGCTAAGCTAGCTGGTCTTCAAGCTAGTTTAGCAAAGTGATGCTGCCATTTTTACACTTTCGCTAAGTCACTTTAAATAGGTGAGGGGATAAAAAATGTGGGATATTTTATCCCCTCACCTTTTTGGACCTCTCTCTTTTATGGTTAATAAAGTGTTTTTTTTATTTTTGGTAACATGCAACAATGAACTGCTGATGACTGGAAGGTGTTTAATCAAATATCTTATTGACAAATATTCCAATAATAACTTCTCCAACTCCAATTAAAACCTCTCAACTGTAATTTTATACTAACCTAATTTGAGATGGGTAAGTTTAGGTATAACTTTATATTATTTAACTTCTAAAACTTTAGCGTTGGTTTGACAGATGTTTCCAATCAGGTTATGGATCTGGTGTGGTTAGGTTGAGGATAAAAATCAGATGGTGACTTAAAAACTACTTGTCTAATGTCAAAGGCCATGAAAGACATTTGCGAGACACTGAGATGAGGAACATCACCTGAAAGCTAGGCCAGTACTGGATCTAGCTCTTATAATTTATCACCGGGGGGGGGGCTTTACACACATGCCGCCAAAGGGTCTGACTTGTTCGACGGACAGACAAAAAAACAAAACCAAAAACGTGGCGTTCATCTGATTTGATTTTATTGGCTCCGGCTGTCACTCACCCCGAAGTTGGAGGCTGCGAATCTGGCCGGAGCGGAGACGTTGGTGGAGGCGGTTGGGTGGGCATAGAAAGCATTGATGTTGGCCAGCAGGGTGCTCATCACTGCCGGCACCCCCGACAGCATATACTTAGAGGACAGGCAGGAGAAATGGCTGAGGAAAGAAAAAAACAGAGGAAGAGGAGTATTAGAGAAGAGGAAGTGGCTGAAGTAGGTTTTGTAAGGAAGGAGATTGAAGGTTTTTAAAAAAGCAGTAAGAGGTTTAAAAAAGTAAAAAAAAGAGTGGATGGATTTGGGTGGGGGGGGTGAGACAGGTGGGAGAGAAGGAAGTGAGGGTCCAGGAGATGAAATAAAGAGGCCGGGGAGAAAGATCAGAGGGAGGGAGGGAGAAATAAATTACAGGGGAGGATGAAGATGTGGGATTGGACGGACGTGGGGAGGCAGGAAATGATTGGGCATAATTGGTGACGGGCGAGAGGAGAAAAAAACGAAAGGCGGGAGGGAGACGGACAAAAAGGAATTGGACCGTGGTGAAGTGGAAGCAGAGGCTGCAGAACAACAGTGCACAGCTGAAGCCGCTTTCTCCATCTGTCCTGAATTAACATTACAGACAATATCACAACATCAAATTTTATTAAAAGCAGAGAAAAAAGAAACACACTTCGGGCTAGACAACCGTATTGATTGAAACGGTATTGATTAGGCTTGCAGCAGCTTTGTTTGGAGTAGCCTAAAAATACTGAACGTATTCCTTCACATTAAAAATCATTTGGAATAAACCCAACCCTCATTTGTTATGGTCAACAGGTTGGAGTCACTTATTCAAGGGTCTCTGGACACTCCTGTCTCCTGTTTAGCATTTAGCAACAGCAGATACATTGTTATGGAAAAGTAATTGTGACCAGATTATGTTTGTTATGAACATAATGAGGATGTGCTGTTAATTTTTGTATTTGACAAGTCACAAATATATTGAAAGTGAAAGCATCAGTAAGATGTTCACATACGACCTATTTGTTATCTCACAAAATATCTGATCTTGCATCTCAACATCAAGTTGCAGTGACTCAGCCATTATTACACTTATTAAAGGTTATGTCCAGGCATTTAAAAGCTTCTGGTTAAGGTTATAGAATAATCCTGGTCTGGTTTAATACAGAAGAAGTAAAAAAAATGTGGTGCTACATAACCTCTAGGAGACTGTGTTGCTCTGGAGCATAAATTGATAACTTGAGCACAAATTTATAAACTCTTGGATACGAAACGCTTAAATAATGAATTAAAATTATTAATTTGAGAGCACAAGCTGCTTTTTGAGATTATAAAATACCTGAACTTTCAGCGTGAAGCGCGACATCCGTAATGACTATGGCTCGTGCATTTTCATTTGGCTGGGTTATAGACTGGCTCACCCCCCCCCACAACCCCACCCCAGCCATTTCCACTGGGACAAAGTCTGGGCCCTTTCTGCTCACAACTTTAATTTAGCCGATGCTTCCTAGTATGATTAGGTTATGCGACTCTGCTTCTTCTTCCAAAACACAAAACAAATACAGTCCGCAGAGCTTCTCCGTCCCTTTGGGGTCAAATAACAACATTATTAATGCAATTAAGCCAGTGTCTGTAAATGTGCGTGCGTGTGCGTGTGTGTGTGTGTGTGTATGTACGCTCTTTGAGTCTTTCTCACCACCTGCCTACAATGATCCAATCAAAGAATTGGGACAGGTCATCCTTCTTCATTAGATGAGATAAACTAATCTGTGGGCTGTTTATAGTTCATGACAACCCTGCCCATCTCTCATCGCTTCAACATGCACACACGCACACACACGCGCACGTGCACGCACACACACGCGCGCGTGCGCATACACACACACACACAGCCCTAGAAATAACATGCACAATCACACTAATTTGCAGCATGTCCTGATTGGATTTAGTCAAATATGCACACAGTTGGCTGATGTCATGGCCTGTTGAATGAACCGATTCATAAACACACACACACACACACAAAAACACAGACACACACACAAAAACACAGAAACACACAGACACACAACACAGAACAAATTCATTCACGGTACAGCAGCGCTCACGTCATGGCCTGGTATATGGACTCGATGCCGTAGCGCATGGCGAACTCGTCCACCACTTCCTGCTGCACCTCGTCGAAGTAAACCTTCCAGGCGTCGTCGCCCTGAGCCCCCGGGATCCTCACCACGCCCCCTCCCTCCACGTCCGTGGAGAAGTGGAACACATTCTGGACAGAGGGAGGACGGAAAGGAAAGAGCCGTCAGCACCTCGAAGACGTAGACGGCAGCCGGGGGTTTAGATCCGTCGTTCACAGAAACATCCGGCGGGGTCAAAGAGTGATGAAAAATCCTTTCAGCTAAATACAGTTCTGACACGCTGGGTGTTAACATTTGCTTTTTTCTTGCCAATTGAGAAATTGTTTGAATCTGGGGGGAAAAAGTTTTTTTTTTCATGTAGAAAATCAAAAAAGGCTTTAAATAAAAAAATCAGATCTGCATCTCTGCTGATTCTCAAAAACTGTCCAAAGAATTATTATTACATCAGAAAATATCTATTAATCTCCTATTTTTAGTGTTTCAGCAACCAGTCAATGAACAGACTGGTCGACTATAACTTCAGAAAGCAAACAGCATCAAGTCTTTGTTTATGAGGCACAAATGCCGAGTATCCCCTGGTTCTAATATCTCCAGTGTGAGGATTTGCTTTAGGATTCCATTAATTATTCTAAACTAATTAATCTTATCTAATAATGTGGCTTTCTTCTTCTATGGTCTTGGCTTTGACTGGTTCTCATCTCTCTGCAGACTCTATAGAAAATGCCACTGAGCAGGAATCTGTGTTGAGATGAATACAAACTCAGGCCAGAAGCTCCCAGATGTGCCACTTCGGCTTATCGCCAAAGGCTTGTTATCAGTTTCCCCCATGACAAATATATGTTTGTGTGTGTGTGTGTGTGTGTGTGTGTGTGTCAGTGTGTGTTACCTCATGAAGGCATGTGTATTGCACGTGGTAGGGGGCCACTTTCTCCTCTCCCTCAATCTCCACGCTGATCTGAAGGCGAATGGCACCGGACACCGCCGACTTGTCCGTTCTCTTCTCTGTGAGGGGAGGCACACACACACACACACACACATACATAAACACACACACACACACACATACATAAACACACACACACACACACACACACACACACACACACACACACACACACACACACGCACACACACTCTTATACAAAATCACAGAACACATACAATTTCTCTGCAGTGAGACACTGCTCAGAACTTTGAATCTGAGACAACAACTAAAACAGTAAGCTGCTTCAGACACAAACACAAAGACACACTAGCACACACTAACACAACACACACACACAAACACACACACACACACAAACACACACACACACACTAACACACACACACACACTAACCAGCCCTCCATCCAGGAAGTCCGGACTCACGCTTGACCTTGCCACCCCAGACGATTGAGCCTTGTCGTCCCAGACGCCGGCTGTCACCCCAGGCTTCGCTGCAGTAACAGGGGGACGTCTGAGTGTCTAGCTTACATATAACTCTTTTAACAGTGTCTAAATAACCAGATTCCAGCAAAAAGTAATCACATGTTTAAATCTAGTTTTCGAAATGCTGTTGAAATACTGGATCTAGATTCCTGATAACTGAGGTTTTTTTTTCTTTTTATATTCTAGTATTTTCTCCTTTTACTTAAAGGCCCTGCAACAATGCGATGTCAACGGCGTGGGAATCAAACCAAAACCTCGGCCCCCGTTCAAGGTTTTACATCTGGGAACCTCAGCCGACCTTCACAACCACAGAGAAACCGACTCACAAGCTAAACTTCTCCTCCCAGACGGGGTTCAGGTTCCCGTAGATGGTCTTCGTCCTCTTCTTGGTTTTGCCGACTTGGATGGTGACGTACGGGTCGCTGGAGCCCGTCCGGTCCTTGGCCTGGAGACCCTGTGCGCTGACGACTGATAAAACACACACACAAACACACACAAAGGCACAGACACACACACAAAGGCACAAAAGCGGAGAGAATGACTATCAAAATTGCATAAGAACAACAAACACCTACACTCTGCCATCAGCTTTTCTGTTTCTCATTCACATACACACATGCACACACCAATAAAAACACTGGACGTCGCCCACGCCGTTATGCAAAGCCTCGTAACGCAACACCCGTGAGTCACGGGCAGATGTTGGGTAACAACAATTCACACCAAACCGCTCCGAAAACAACGCTGTCACCCCGGGTCTTCGCCGCCCTGTCCGACAACTCAAATGATTCTCTCAAGAGGTTTCCAGTGTTATGATGTTATCTGTTATCAACGGCCATAATAAAAAGAGAACAGCAAAATCTGAGTATAATCAGGAGGCGAACACACGTTTTCCTTGAATTTTTTAAAGTTTATTAATACTTCATTTTTGTGCTCTGTAATCCCAAGCACACTGTTTGATTTGACGGACGGGGATTGAGGGCTTATGAACCGAGTCTGGAGACATTTCTTTGAGACGGAAGGGTCGGCGGCAACCACAGATGTTTTGTGGCTGAAGGACAGCTTCGTTCCCCGCCAGCTTTAATCCAGGTGGGGAGGGAGAAGCAAGAGATCCGCAGCACATACCAATCGCCGTCGCCGCTACGTAGCCGCGGGCGCCGACGACGCAGCTGCCGGCCTGCCTGATGTCAGAGGAACTGGGCGACGTGTACACGATGCGCATTTTCTAGCAGCCGCAGGAAGTTGCCGGACTTAGCTTCAACACACAGGCCGAATTGCGAACAGTGAATGTGATAAAAACTGCTGCTTTTTTGGGAGAGACAATGCATGTGGACGCTGGTAAACTGGACAGGGTGATTTCGCCGATGCATGTTAACGCAGGTCTAAAGATGGGTCTAAAGATACATATGGATGTGCCTTAAAAAAAAAAAAAAAAAAAAAAGGGAGCACAAGTGTTTCCATGTACGCAATATGCCACTGGAGTGCATTGGCCTTAAGGGGATCAAAAGGGGATTTAACCCACGGTGAATGTGAGGGAGTTTAAATACCAGACTCCATCTGAAATCTCTTCAAAAGTTCCTACATTGCAGTGCTTGATGGGAATAGTATGACATTTTAGAAAATACACAGGTTCAACATTGCACCTTAAAAGTGACAAATAGTTGTGTAAAAAAAAAAAAGGGGAGCCAGAGAAGTATCAATCCAAGCATCAGACATGCAGTGCGGGCAAAGTATCCCACTTCAGATGAGAAGACTGATGCTGCTGTTACGTCCGTCAGTTAAAAATAAAGCTCCAGCCAGCAGCAGAGGACACGTGAGCCTGTGCAACGGCGCTGGAATCAAACCAAAACCTCAGCCCTCGTACGAGGTTTTACATCTTGGAACCTCAGCCGACCTTCGCAACCACATAGAAACCGACTCACAAGCTAAACTTCTCCTCCCAGACGGGGTTCAGGTTCCCGTAGATGGTCTTCGTCCTCTGGCTTGGCTTAGCACAGAGGCAGGAAACAGGGGGAAACAGCTAGCCCGGCTCCGCCCAACGATAACAAGATTTTCCTCCCAGCAACTCTAAGGATCAGTAATTAATATGTCGTCTCTCGTATGTTTGAGCCATACATCTGTGAAAACGATCCAAATTAAGTCCACACAGTGGGCTACACGGTTATTTAATCCTCAGAGACTCCAGGAAGTTACTCAAGTTACTCAAAGTTACGCTTTGGTTTTCAGTGACAGGAGGTTGAGAACTAACCCGATGAAACTAACAAACAACACTGTATCACGGATCAGTCATTTACGGCCGATATCCGATCCGGTCAGTTTCGGCCCGACACCAGTCTGGCATAGTGGATCTGTCTATACCCAGCTTAGATTGTGCTAAAGAAAGAAAATAGATGGTTCATACTTACACAACCACATATCTACTTGCCTTTTTAAGCTCATACATACAAGTGAACAGCCACTACTTTAGCTTTTTGATTTTTTGTGCAGTCCTGTGCAGTTAAAACACAGAATCACGCCCTTCCCTCTAATATCTTTTCTACTGGTTCACTCAGTGACTGTGACTGAAGCACCTCATCCGTTCCAGAGTGAATTTTGAATAACAATAAGTCAAGATATTCCCCAATGAAACCAATGAAATCAATCTCCTGTCAGTCCAACATCAGGTTCAGACGCCACTTGGCCTTTAAACCAAACTGGCTTTGAGTTAAATCCTTGTCTGATTGTATTTCAGTTGACGGCCATGACTGATTTATACTAAATGAAAAAAAAAAAAAAAAAACAACTGATGAAAAAGTAAGAATGTGAGTATTTCAAAAAAACTTGAACTTTTAACAGTTCCTGTAAAAGAAAGTTTGTAGCCACTGTATTTGAAGGACAAACCTTTCTAATCAAAATGATTTTTGGTTTATTCTGAGACATTTGTGAGGATTTTTTGATTCAACATCAAAAACTCTTCGAGGATTTATGGAACGTTTGTCATGACCTTGGTCAGTAGAGAAGCGACCGGCGAAAACTGCCCATCCGCAGCTGAATTCCAATGAGGCACCAGCTGGACGCCCCCCCCCGGCATCTCCTCTTTTAATTGGGGAGACGAGGAGACGAGGAGACGAGGAGACAATGGCGTCCACGGAGGCGCGACGTGTCTGGTTGCCCCGGCAGCAAGCAGCGGGGCGCCCGATGACGCCTGTCTGCACCAATCAGCGAGGCTCACAAGCGGAAAAGAAAAAAAAGTTTCTCCACAGTGGTGAACAGGCTGTCAGATGAAAGAGGGAAACTTTTCACGGGATGGGTGAGTTTTTTTTTTTTGTTTTTTTCCATCTGGGGAAACCTGACACGCTCCGGTTCTGCTTTCACGTTGGCGCCACCGCGGGTTTCTCACAGCTGTCGACAACAACTGCGCTGTGTTCTTCGTGTTTTCCTGAAGGCACAGACGCTCAAACCGCTAAGGGGTTTTACCATCAGCACCCCCCCGCCGCACCACCCTTGGATTTCGGCGTGCAACAAAACTGCCTTTGAAACTTTCTGCCGCATTTCAAAACATGGTCTGAAGCCTGTCGGAGAATCCATCAGAGGACAACCTCTAAGAACCCACCAAAGCACGACCGAAAAGGAACCGAAGCATCACAAACTTATTAAACCGGCCGCTTTGAGCCGAAAAATGAATGCGTAAGCAGGCGCGGCCAAGTGGCCGAGGCAGAACGTGAGCACAAAGAAGAAGTGCAGCTGCGAGTTCGCTCTGCGGAGTAAACAGGGAGAGGGACAGGCTGCACCAATAACAACAGACAAACCGGGAGAGAGAGATGGAAACGTGAGACGTAACATTGCTGAATGAACACTAATGATTAACAGTTCACACTTCAGAGTTGCAAGTTTGCTTGAACGCACTGTTGACGGTGATCTTGGCCGACCACTTGGAGGTGCCGTCCAGGACGCTCTGCTTGACGCTCTTCATGTGGCCGGCGTGGATCATCTTGGAGACGTTGAACACCCTGCGGATCTCCTCGAAGATCTCCGGCTTGTTCCTCTCGCGTATCTTCATCCGGTCCTTCATGGCCATGATGATGTGCTGCGTGCGGTCCTCCGCCCCCGTCTTGGAGCTCTTCTCGGCCGCCCCTGGGGATCGACGGGGTGAGGGGAAACAGGGGAGAGGGGCCGGATGATGAGCTCCCCAGGTTAAAATTGAAAAAAACAGAACTACAAAACAGACAACACCATTAATTAAATGACACAGAATGACCATATACATTTGTCACGTTTTTCCTTTTTTGAGTTTTTGAGTGAGATTTTGGTGGTTCAGGTATTTTTGGTCCCTTTTTCTCACTTATTTGAGCTAAAACCCTGCAATACTTTTTCTTTTGCCAAGCCTTTCCTCTCAGGGAATTTTTTGCTCAGGCACCTTTTCCTTATCAAACCAACAAGAGTGTTTCCTGCACACACGTACACACACACACACACACACATATACACACACACACACACACACACACACACACACACACACACACACACACACATATATTTGTGTTGTTGTGAGTGGAGCTGTGTGATCGATGTGTTAAAGGAGAGCTTTAACGGGTATGAGTCAGCTGCACTGGTATATATCGTTTGGCAGCCTTTAAGTCATTCCACTCTTTCAACTACCTTAAGAAATAATTGATAATGAGGAAATAATGAGTAAAAAATAGAGGGGAAATCTATTAATTGGATCATAAAAAACTGTATGTGGAAAAACATCGGACATTTGGCCAGGTTTTCTTGATGGGATTCGGTTCTCAGGAAGTTCGGTGACTCCACTTACTCTGCAGGCAATCGGCGTTCAGCAGCTCCTGGCACTTCTCGTGCACTTTGACCCCACACTCGGTGCAGCGCATGCCCTGCCGGGCAATGCCCCAGAGCAGGCCCTCGCACTCGTAGCAGTAGGTGGGCGTGGTGGCCGTCCAGACCTCGAAGTTGTGGGGCGTGGTGCAGGAGATGGGGTAGATCAGAGCCTGCAGGGTCTTCTTGTACACGTGGTTTTTCTGCCGGAGCCAATGGAGAGAGTTGGATTCGGGCGGAGGACGGGAGGGGTGGGGGCAGAGGGGGTAGGAATAGAGAAGCGGAGGTAGAAAAACAGGGCATGTGAGGTTATCAATGACACAAATACGACTAAGAACAAAAAAAAAAAAAAAAAAAGTGACAAAAAAGGGTGAATTAGCAACTTTTCAAGGAAGAAGTGTCATTAGCATTAACGCAGGTGAGGTGTTGGAAACATTAAAGGATAATCTCAGGTGGGATCCGTTGAAATTATACCATAATGTGATTGTGTGTTGCGGTGCCCGGTTTTTCTCTTCCTTTTTCTTTTTTGTTGGGGGAGGAATAATTCCTGGCTTCTCCTCTGATGGAGTAAACCTCTGCTGTTGTCCAGTGTGGGAGGAGAGTGGGAGGAGGCGAACACATCTCCACAGGAGGAGAGGACACCTTGACTAGAGGCCCAGTTTGATGTGACGAACACAGAATCTCAATACGGGGGCGTGTGAGCCGTTATCGTCGTTCTCATTATTATAATTATTATCCTGTTTTAACAGTAGAAAACGCTGTTTTGCAATAGAAAAAACAGTTTTATTTCTTCTTTTAGGGGTTTTCATTGCTCCTAGTTTTACTTCCTCTTTCATCCCCAGCTCTGGTTTCGTTCGGTTTCGCTCTTACCGCTCTGGGTTTTATTGATCCGACCTATGTTGTTCCAATCGCAGAGGCCTTTTGACTTGACTTTCCTGTCCTGCGCTTTCACCTGATTTCATTACCTCTGATTTACCTCCTTGTCACTGCAAAGCATCCCTGTAATGTGATATGGATAATGAGATTCCCGCCACGGCTCCTACCGAGGTCGCTCCTGATGTTAGTACTACTAAAGGAGTATGGATGAATGGAAGGCTAAAATAAATATATAAATGAATAGAAAAGCTCCCATTTTGGCATCACTTTTGCACGAGGTTTAAACGCTTTTCACAGGCTGTCAACTTGAGAATATCCGCTTAGCATCTGAGCTTATGAGCCAGCCAGAAATGTTACACATTTCCCTACACACGCCACTTACATCTGTCTGCATAGTCTAATAATGGAACAGCAAACACTGAACATTTACACACTTGAATATTTCCCTGTGTTCTACATATGCAACTCACCATTTATAAGTCAGAGAGGGTAAGTAAGTAACAAGCATATGCAGGTTCTAGATATAAATCTATTTACACATTTGCGTATGTTTTTACTTTCAATAAATCAGTAATTATCATAATCCAAATGAAAACCAAGTACAAACCCGTGTGCACTGTATTCGTATCAGTTGCCAAGGTCTTGAGTAACCTACACGTGGAAAATTACACATATGGACACACAAAATATCAACAGAAATATCAAAGTTATTACCACTAGATTTTCACACCAGGACAATGCAGGAAGAAGGACAGGGATGCAGGATTTACCTTGATTCCGTCTCACTTTACATCGATCGGGTAATTGAATCACTAAAGACTATTTGTGTCACAATGAGTCTAGGGCCTCCAGGGGCCTCTGAGAGTTTGGGGGCCCTGGGACAGTTTACCATGTGAATGAGGTGCACAAAATGTTAGGAACACCTTCACTACGATGCGGTTCCACACCAACAAACTGCAGCCTACAAATGTACATACAACACATACAACAGCCTCTAACACTGCAACCTGTTGTTTTTCTAGTTAATCCTGTTGTTTTTTGCAGGTTTTAATTATTGCACCTGTATATCTTAAAATGTGGAAAACTAGCAAAGCAAATATTTAAATTCCCTCTGCAAGAGCCAGGGATGCATTTTGTTTGACTTGCATTTAATGTCCAAACAACAAAAGAAAGCATTGTAATAAGCTGCTGAAATTTTCAAAATAAGATCTTATTTTTATTTTTTTTTAAATATTTTATTATACTCAGGATTGTCTTGTGTAATTATACTGTATAAATTCTTACTCTTTTAAACTTAGCCACTGCTCCGCTCTCTGTCTCCTATCTATTTTCCGCAACATTCGGTGACCTACTTTAGTCCACATGAATAACAAATGTTTCATCTAACGTAAATGTAAAGCGACCGCCGTCACGCCATGGCGCGGTGGAGAGGGAGAGGCACAAATCAAACGACAGTAGACCGACACCAAGTCCCACCCGGTCGGGGAGGCCGCTTGCAACTACTGGGGCCGCGTTGAAACCCTGAAGCTGACTCGGTGAAAAATTCAGAGACACGACTACATCGGATCACCGACTAATATATCAAGGACACGGCCACGGAATAAGCGACTGGAGGAGAACGCTCGGGGAGAAGACTGTAGAAAAGTACATGTGGGTGTTTTGACTGCAAATTTAGAGTTTGGGTTTGAGTGAATCCTCGTTGGCTGGCGTCGAAGTGACCGCAAGTCTTACCGCAGATGACCATGGAGTCGTAGCTTCAGTGTGTGCAAATGTGAGAGTGTGTGTGCGCGTCGGTGTGTGTGTGGTGTGTATTCGGCCACTCACCAGCTCCTCGTCTTTCAGGGAGGTCCTCGTGGCCAACGTGTGGGCGAGTCCAGCTTTCCTGGACTGTATCATGGACTGGAGAGCAGAGAAAGAAAAAGCATCAGTGGTAAACAGCCACAGAGAAAGAAAAAAAGAAAGAAGAAAAACAACGCCAAGAAGGTGAAAAATCAAAAGAGAAGCAACAAAAAATTCGGGAGGTCAATCCTCTGCGTGATGTCAGGCCGTTCCAGCGCGGAAGGTCACGGAAAGTTTGAACTTGCCCGAACGGCAAACGCGCTTGTTCTCGTTTTTCTCGTTTGGAAAATGCGTCACGTTGTTCCCTCCGTCAGGACCCACTACATTTGTAAAGGCTCTTGACTGAATATATTCTGACAAGGGATGTTTCAATCAAGTACTTTTGGTCCCACTCCAGATCTGGATACTTCTGATTACCTTGTAGTATCATTAAAACTTTTAACTCTGAATATCAAATTGACCCAACTAAAGCAATTGGGAGTTGTTATGTATTGAATTAATATTTGGACTTTTTCCAGTGTACTTATTTTGCTTTCCTGTTGAGAGCTAGACAAGAAGACTGATTAGCAGTCTCATATCTGCCTGTTAAATATGACGTGTGAATTGAACAGTGGACACATATACACTTTATATCCACTTCAACTTCTTCTACTGAACCAGCTTTGTGTCACAAGCAACAGACACAGCTGGGTGGATAATAAAAAATCCTTCAGGATAGAAGTTTCACTGGACAGAGATCTGGTACTGATCAGGGCCACTGATGACAAGAGAGGATTATTCATCGAGGGCGAAGCTGCTGGACCGAGAGAACAGGCGACGGATCCTAAAACGAGTCGTGAATTACCGCGGACGGAGGGTAGGTTTCGTTTTCAGGGTCCGTTAGACATCAGAAGTGAAGCGGTGCATTAGTTCAGGCGGAGCAGCGGAGCCGCGGAGCCGCGCTCGCACTGGCCGACTGGCATCAGCTGTTTCATATAAGCTTTTACACTGACTGGCTCGTTCACAGCTGTGTTGGTATTGACATCCAGCCATAACCATACAGGAGCAAAGCTTTGCCATTATAACCTGCTGCTAATCACTGTTACTCTGCTTATCCTCTTAATGCCAGCAACCCCAACACACTTTATTTAGTTTTTTAATCGTTAATTTAAGTGATGTCTATGTTCATGTGTTTTTATTAAGGGGATTAGTTCTCTCAGCACAATCCTTATTGCTGCTTGAATATTTCAAGAGCTCCCTCGAACAGCTCGAACAGCTCAAACAGCGGCCTGTTCTGACTGAAGTGCACCGGACTCAAACACATGGAAGAGCATATTTAGCAAAGTTGAAGTGCTTAAGCTTATTTTCCAGCAACCGCTCACCAAGATGTCTCTTTTTAAAATATCTTTTTGTTTTGTTTGGTTTTGAGGTTTTTTTGTTGTTGTTTTTTTTTTATTTTGTTTTTAACCTGGCAGAGACTTTTAGAGCTCCGGATGTTTTAGCGATTCAACACCGAGCTTTCTCCTCGTCCCCTCGCCTGACAGCTCCGAGACCACAGAAGAAGACGAAGATATGCTGATCAACTGACAAGAGATGTAGTTGAGGTACAGCTGCTGGAATGTGCACAGCGGGGGCTGGGGTTATTTTTTTCTAAAGCATTATCCAACAGAACAATGGTGCGTACTACTGTGATGCAGCACGGGCCGTGTGCCACGATGCATAAGAGTTTTACATGTGTGGAAAATGGGCAAACAGGGGGAAAACTATGTGTCTGGTTCACCCCTCCTTTCTATTTTTATTTCCCATCATGATTCGTAATAAGTTGATGTACTAAACGCGATGAACTTGGACAGAAAGCCTCCATATCTCTTTAAACCCGACCCTCTGCCACTGAAAGCGTGACCTTCGCTCTGGAGTATCCACCTCAAATCAAAGGACATGAGTTTCTGCAGCCAGACGAGTCAAGTTACTCAGATCTCAGCAGCTGAATATTCATAGCCCCATAACCACTCAGATGACAGAGCTCAGCCAAGTGGATGTACGGTACGTCTCAGAATCCCTTAAGAACTTCAAAGTCACTGCGAGACTAAAGGGAGAAAGGTGGGATATTCCATAGCATTTATCAGCATTTGTTGGTTTAGAGAGGCAGGTGTATGATTTAAGAAAAAGAAAGTTAAATAAATAAATTTTAAAAAATGGAGCCGCTGACTTGCTGAATCACGGCGAGGCAAGCCTGTTAATTAAAGGACTTTTAGCTGTAACACCAATCACAGAAAAAAGCCTCCCGCTCCCTGAGCATCTGTCAGCTGAGAGGAAGCCGAGAGCAATCACAAGAGGGGATGGATTTTTTTTCTTTCGCTTGCCCGAACCTTTTGAAACACGGGTGATCAACAGACTTTTTCATGAGCGTGTGATTGCGTGTACGTGTGCATGAACATACCGAATTTTCCCCCGAAGCACGTGAGAGAAAACCCACACCAAGCAGATCGAAACGCTTTGCTACAGTCAGGACCATTAGAGTTTGAAACAAAGCCCGTAGGGAAAAAGAAAAAGAAAAATAACACCCCCCCTGAAACGCTGAAACATCGCTTCACTTTTACTCACCATAGCCTGAGGGCCGGCGAAGGAAGGGAGACATCATGTGCGCGGAGGAAATAAGAACAAGAAGAAAGAAATGGTTAGAAACAAACAAAACACCTTGAATCTCACCCTGAATCTGCCTTTTACGGCGCATGCAAGCAAATAAAATAACAGCTGTAGGGCCAATGTAGAAGTCCAACTTAATGAGTTTATCATATATGTAGCCTGCAAGTAATAATTCCTGGAGGATCAAATTGGCTGGCCATTAACATGCGAAACCCCAACCAACATGACTTTGTTCCGCTACTTACACTCATGGAGTGTAACTTAACAGGCCAATACAGCCGAAATCAATGACCAGAGATGATGGCGCATACAGTTCATAGTGCAGCTGCAAGGAGAAACTAAAACTAACAGGGTGCATGTAGGCAATGATAAATTGAACCCTTAGGTGATCCTCAAAATAGAGGTAGCTGTTTGTACTGAGGAGCTGGGCGGCGTTAGGATAAACAATTCCCTGTCTGTCTGTTTAGTTCAGCAAATGTCAGAATCTAAATGTCAGGAGGCAGATTTTTGGGGGTGATGTGTACTCACCAGTTCACTAACAAGAGGAATGGGCCTCCTCTTGCGGAGGTCTGGCATGCTGTCGATGCCAAACGGCGTGTTCCCCCTGCACACACAACAAAACAGAACAAACAGAGATGCACTGATCAATATTGAAATGAAGAAAAAAAAAAAAAAATCCTGGTGCAAACACTGCAACCGGGCAGACCGTATTCTCTCTTTCAAACACACACGCCAACAAGCGTTTACCCACCCTGGCTTGGCCCACGGGTGCTTGCTGGGGTCGCCATCTTGATCTCGGCTCTGAAACAAAATATCACAGGTCATGCATTTAGCCACTGGAGGGACGACAGCTTCTACTGGTTTTAATGATGCTGGAGCAAGCACACACACACACACACGCACACGCACACGCACACACGCACGCACACACACACACACACACACACACACACACACACACACACACACACACACACACACACACACACACACACACACAAGCATGAGAGAAAACGAAAAAGTGAGAAGAAGAAGAAAAAAACCAGGAGGAAGACTGGGTTGGTTGAGTTTCAGCTGTGCATGCCAAAGTGGGCCCTTCACTCAATTGTACTGTCCTCATACATATTTGAGCATCATACATCTGCTTTCACCTTGTAAAGTAAATACCTACCCAACCACACACACACTCCCAGAAAACATATCCAATATTGACTTTTGCTTCTCAACGGCGGGTTTTTTTTGTTTTGTTTCGTTTTGGTTTTTTTGTCTGACAGCTAATAAGGAAATACCACACTGACAGAAACACAACATACAAACGTGGCAGCCTGACAGACTACACACGTCAATATTATTATTATTTTTTTTTTATCAACACTGCACCCTAATCAATACTGACCTATTCCTGCGTGGCAATTTTATATTTATGACTGACACAACAGTTGTTCTTAATAGGATACATACATTGAGCCTGACATCTCATAAAACCTAAAGCTATTCCGTCAGTTTCTAATTGGAACACAGTATATTCTTTTTTTAATATTAAGCGGAACTGACAGTAAAGCAATATAAACAAAGTAAAAAGACAAATCTAATAAAGAGAAACAGTGACACAGGAAAACGTACTAATAATGAAAAAAAAATTGGAAGAGAGCAATTTTCTTCTAAGATGTCATGTTTATAATGTTAATGGGACAGAAACCACAAGAGGTAACCTGATCTCCATCTTGACTTCCATCTGTGAAACAGCGTGAGAGGGAAAAGAAAAAGACAGGAAAGACAAACAGTCATGGACTAGTTCGGCTCATCGTTCACATTAACAAGACACACCCTGGATTATTCATTTCGTTATAGATGCTTGGGTAATGTTAAAAGCTGTGCTCTCTCTGAGTTTTCAGATGGATGGGGTCTGAGGTCTTAAATGTTTCATTAACATGTATAATTTATCATGAAAATGACTCTTGATATTTCCTTTCTCCTTCCTCTCTAATGTCAGGCTCGCTTTCCGAGGAGATAATTAATGTTTTCCAATTCAGTAAATGGCCACTGCTTGGAGCCTCAGAGTGGAGTAAGGGACTCTTGAGTGGCAGAAAATACATTACTCTCAAGGGGGCAGAAAATTATAGTATCAGCAGAGACCATTTGGTACAGTAAATACTCAAGGGACCTTCTGGTATGGGGACGCATTCGTATCTGCCAGGTGAACATACTCAGAGAGAATACCAGCACTCAGCCTTTCATCAATCTACACATCCCACCGCAACTGCGACAGATCAAACAGTGTCATGAACAGAGCGAGGCTTAGATAGCAGGAAGGTGCGGGGGAAAGGAGATGGGGGTTTTGTTTGTTTTTTTCAGAAAACAAGACAAAATACTTTTATGATCACAAAAACCTTAATAACATCTATAAGTTTCCACATAAGCTCACAAAGGAAATTAGTCATTTATAGGCGGTTGAATAAATTAAATTACAATACTACCTATGTTTTTTTACCCTGAGGGCAGCTTGAGGCATGAAGAGGGCGAACGAATCAGATGAAAATAAAGGAAAATGTACTGCAAACATATCCCTGTTTTCATCGGTGACTCAAAGTGAAGGTATGACGTATTTACTGAAATACAAAATCATGAAACAAAAGATGATTTTAACTCAAAATGCAGATATGACTACCTGGTTCAAAGTCATCCTGAGAGTAGGTAGACATGGTCATACTGGCGAGGCTGCGCCTGGTCTCTCTCTTCTCGCGCAGGACCTGCTGGAAGTTCCTCAGGCACTTTAGCCTGCGTTCGTCCATTTGGCTCATCTCCATGGCTGGCTCTGCTGCATCTCCTTCTGCTTTGCCCTCTGGGGCCACAGCAATGTCTGTAGGTGGCTCCTGTTGCAGTGGCACATCAGCGGCTCCCTGCTCCTCCGGTGCTGCAGGTGGATCCGCCAAGAGGGAGACCGAGAGGGATTCTGCAGTGGTGCATTGCGAAAGCTGGGGTTTACCGCGCAGATCTGTGGGACTTTCCACAGGACCTTCTGCAGGTTGTTCTCTAAGGCCATCAGGTGGAGACAATATAGAAGTGCTACTGGAAATTGGGTCAGTGCAGACTGAGAGCTCTTCTCGGCATTGGGGGACTTTGCCAGAACAAGGAGGATGTTTAGAGGTGTCTGTAGACTCTAACGTAAAGCTGTTGTTGGCTTCTTCAAGCATAGGCTCCACAGAGAAAAGACCTGACTTGTCTAGAGTATTGTTTTTGCTCAGTTCCCTACCAGCATTACTACTAACCACATAACCTTTCAAGGTTCTGTCAGATTCTTCAAATTTTACTTCATAGCTTGAAGGTTTTGAAGGAAACTCATCTGTAGGCAGTTCAGAAGGCATTGATATTTCAAAGTCTGTTTCCTCTCCAGGATTCTGGGGTCCAGGTACTTCAAGTTTGCGCAATGCACCCCGCAAGGCAGAGCTAAAATCAAGTACGGCTCGGCCTATGCGCTTGACATTGAAACCACACGCTTGGACATCTGCATTGCCAGGGGGAGGGAGCCGGTTCTCTAAGCTTTGGTTACTAGCTTCAGGCTGTTGGATGAATGACCTATCCAAATCAGCTACAGTGGTACATAAGTATGACTCAGTCCATGTCACTGCTGAAGACTCTTCGTAGGCTACATAATTTTCCTGATAACTATCAACCTGACAATCTGTTGTGTAGCTTGGGTCGTTTGATTGTTGATAGTCAAATTCCCCTGCGTTTCCATTTGGCCCATCAACTGAATGGTAACCAGAGCTTTGAGGGTAGGAAAAATCAGCACTGCACTCATATCCTAAAGCAGGGTTTTCTAGGGTAGTGTCTGTTGGAATGTGAATCCCAGACGGGGTTTGAGGAGACATTCTCCTCCGTGACTGCCACTCTTTCCTGCTAGAGGTGCTAGCAGGTGAGTTGTAATGTTTACTAGAGCGAACAGAGGCATGTTCTGAGCTTCCTGTGGAGCATTGCCCCAATGTACCATACACTCTTGCACCACTGTAGTGATCCCACCTCCCAGCTCCTTCACAGCAAGGAGGGCTCTCAACTTCGTGCTTCTCCAGATGTCTGTCCCTAAGGTAAGCAGTTTCCCTGTGCCATTCAGACTCCCCAGTTGAACTGTGTGGCAGTCCAGTGTTAGTCCAGTGTTCCTCCCTGTCATCGGGTCTTAGCTGTTTTCTTCCATGACTAGATAATGGTCTCTCTAGGTCTGACTCAGACTTGGAACTATGACCAGAAGACAAGGAGCTGGTGCTTTGACAGTCTTGGCCATCCTGCCTTTCAAGGTAGCCAAAGCTGAGCTTTCTTGCTATGGCACCTACAGGGATGTCCGAGCTATGGTCAGAGGTATCCTCTGGTTCCTCCAGTTCCTGGTGATCCACTGATTCAGCAATTGGGGAAACAGTAGGCTCTTCTGTCCTTGGTAGCAGCAATTCTCCATGGATGCTATGGCGCTCATTGCAGACTTGAGGGATAAGATTTAAATCGGACTTTAGCACTGAACTTCCCAAACGGCCATATGCACTAGTGGGCCTCCTGCGAGGAGATGGGCCATCTTTGCATTCTAACCCTGACCAGGTGCCTGCGTGTACCCCTGAACCAGCCTTGTTGCTAGAACGAATGCCCTCAATCTCCAACAATACAGCATCTACACAAGATGATACTTCTTCAACTGACCCTCGCACTGAGGTAAGGTAATCCCTGAGGTCAGAGATTTCCTCCTGGATCTTGTTGATCCCCCTCAGCTCTTTCAGAATGTGCTCGATGATGGCGCTTGACTCCTCTTCTTTGTCTTCATCCTCCTCTAGCAGCGTACCTGGGGGAGCTCTGTTGAAGTCGTAGTCCACACAGTCTCCAGTAGAATATGGTCTCTTTGGCCGACTACGGGGTGAAGCAAAATCCCCTCCTGCTGCTCCTGCAAATTTGGAACCATTCATGTCTGGGACAATTGGACTGTAGTGCGAAGGTGGTCGCAGCGGCTCAGGAATTGTCCGAATTCCTGTCTCGAAGGAGATTCGCTTAATATTTGCAGGGGATCTGCAGCTCTTATGTTTCAAAGTGCAGGGTATTCGTATACATCCCTCTCTGTTTAGCTCCACCTCTCCGACACATGATGGTCCCGTTGCGACTCCACGTTCTTTACCATTTGACACTTTTGGAGGGTAGGCTTCAGCCCTGGGGCTAACTTTTGGATATATCCTTCTGTGCTCCTTTCGGCCCTGCTCCGTTTCCACCTCCTCCTCCTCTTCAATACCTGCATAATAGAGGTGGGACTCTGGGACATGGTGGTCTGCGGAACCTTGCAAGAGACGATGTATTTTACCCCGAATGACTAGTGCTACCCTGGGGTTTGGAGCTCTCTTTTTGGGTGGATGGGTTTTTGCCTTTGTGCCTCCTTTAGGGGCAACACCTGTTCCATGTTGTCCATTGAAGCGATTCCGAGAGAACATATTCTCAAGAGAGCAGACTGTCCTTATCTAGCTCCCCACATTGTTGGTGGGAGTTACAATCAAAATTCTCTTGGTATCACAGTTCATTAAAAAAAGGTCTGTTGGAGGCTTATTCAGCCCAACTACTCAATACCTGTGGTCCATGACTAAAATGGGAAGACAAAAGATAAAATACTAGTAAACACCAAAACCACTGTGAGAATTAAGTCAATTGACCACTAGGAATTAATAAGAAGACATCTGACATCCCTCTTTAATTAAGATAAATCTCTTTGCCATCATCAAAGGAACAGTACTATCATGATCAGATCTAACAGATAAAACTTTGAAAAATGAATTATAAAATAAAATAGGGAAACACCGGGACATAGTGCATTCATTCACACAAAATACAAAACGCGAAAGTGAGGAAGTGCTGTGCTCCGGAAAAACATTTCCTCTCCTTGCCCAGAAAGCAGAATTGACACACTTAATGTCTTAAGTGATGACATGAGCATATAATATGATCAGTGTGGTTATCCGTATTAATCCGGGGAGCTAGCAGCTTGTGTTAGTGAATACAAAAATCACCCTCACCATATTGTGATTATATTATTCAGGTTAAATCAACCTTTCAGAACATACTGACCGTGTCAGAACCGACCAACCGAAATAGCAAAGTTCTGTGGTTAAACATTAAAAGGATAATTAATTTGCTAGGTAGAATCTATGTACTGAGTTAAGAGAAGTTCAAGTTAAAAAAATAAGAAACCCTGGATGATTCCATCACTTGTTGCATAAATGCAAAAGAAAAAAAATTTCTGATAAAAAAAAAAAAAACATCTCGATGTTTGCCAGGAAACGGAGAGTATGACGCATGTTCCAGTTTACATGAAGGCAATACAGCCCAAAGGACTTTAATCAAACATAATGATTAAAATTCTAAAGATTCTTGGCCACAGATGGCAGTGCAAGATAAGGTAATTGCCCTTTCCAAAGTCTTTCAATTACTATAACAGGACGTCATCCAGTTTTTGATGACTACAGAAAACTGTCAGCACAACAGGCTCTCATCTTCGCTCCCAATTTTTTCTTCTGTATTCAGATAACTATTCTTTTGCTATTGTTTTGTGCTTTATACTGGTCCAAGCCAAGAAGTGCCCGCTGATTAATTCCTTCCACCTTCGCTTGAGGTGTGTGTTATATTGAAAAAATGTCAACATGACGTCAATATTTGTTCTTATCATAATTCAAAGAGGATGTATATGTGAGGTCTAAAATCATTCACTGTGACTGAAGCAAACACAAATGTCAAGGCCAAACTCACACTGGGTAGACTGCTCACTCTACTGTAGGAATCCCAGCAGCAGTATATCAATGGCCAAACTCACACTGGAGAGAGAAAAGACGAGCCAGTGTTTACCTGCTTCAAAATGCAGGCAGATGCTTTGTGTATCTTTCCCAAAGTGTTTCTTTGAGATTAAATTTTCTTAAGCGTTCAAATTAATAATCAACATCACTTTTTATGAAAAGCACTCAAAGCACATGTTCGTCTTGGCCTTTCCTCTTGATAAAAGGGAAAGAGGGCTACATTAGAGTGTAGAGTAATTACTTGATATTTCACAAGGGGTAACCATAAATCTGCACGTAATTGGAAAAAAAAAAGAAGACTTCTTTTTTTACCACTGTGAAAAAAAATAGTGGTTAACAACATGTTCTTTGTTAAACAAGCAATAATATAAACTGGTGCCACTAGCTTCCACTTTCCAAAGAGCTCAAGCTGACGCCTCTTTTTGCAAGACCCAAAGATTTTGGATTAACTATCAGACTAGAGAAAGAAAAGCAGCAAACATTTACAAATGAGAAGCAGGAACCAGAACATCTTTGGTATTAGTAGTTGGAAAATTAAACAGTTAATACCAATGATCAAAATAGTTGGCTATTACTTTCATGCTGATTGACTACTCAGTTTATCATTTCAGAATTACCCCCGATAAAATTAGAAGAGTGCAGTGCACTGCAAAACCCCAGAAAGTCGTAGCTCTAAAATAAAGTTAGTTAAAATGAAAAATACATTTTGGATCTCTGAGAAACATTTTAAAATATTCTGTCCATGATTCTAAACTGCCACCGAAAGCAATATATCATCTTTAGTAGTGCAAGATTGATGTGGAATAAATCATGAACACAACACTAAATGGCTTCTATTGTTTCTGTTGGTCAAAGACAAACTTGCACATACATGTAGGCCAAGTCCAAGATGTAAAATGCCTCATATCTCGTCTCTCCCCACTAAATCACATTCCTTTTCCTTTATTTTGCTCTTATTGCCTGTAAAAGTGCCGTTGTCAATTAGCCACATATTGTTTGAATTGTTTTCCAAGAGACTTCTCTTTTATGGGATCGTCTTGTGGTCACAGGGGAACTGTGGCTCGGACCCTTTCACTTTAGTATTGGCTCATTTTAATGTCGATTACCAAGACACTGGAACCTACACTCTGTAGGTCTCATTGCTCAGGTGGACGGTATAAATCCTCATTATTGGACACCTGAAAACGGCATTGATCTTACATAACCTGAAATGGAGTGTTACAGAGCAGAAAGCTTCAATATTTTTTAATTCCTAGGACAAAGCGGATATTTGTTAAAGCATCCACACATTTCAGCAAGATTTTTACCGGAGATACCTATTTTCTATGTGGTTTTTTTAAGGGAAGATTATTAGACAAGACCATTAATTGTTTTTTGGCTGTGTAAAATTAATACTGTAGATAAGCTCAGATAAAAGGGAGTAAAAAGCTCTGATCAAACAGTCATTTTAATCTTTTTTTATCCCCATCAACCAGGATCTAATAAAGGAAGTAATGAAAAAGATTATGTACTCCTAATTTCATTTAAGGAGATTAAAGAAGACTTTGGGATATATACTGTCGTCTCTGTTAGGAAAGCGAGTAAAGGATTTTTTTTAATTTTTTTTTTTTTTTCTAAGGGAAATAGAGTAGAAAATGTGCCACAGTCAAAGTTAAATCAATCTCACCCTGAGGGCAGGCCAGCCACCACATTAAGGCAGATATGTTACGACTCAGCTTACACAAGTTCTCTGCACTTCAGAAACTTTTAGACTAAAGTACTGGAGCCGCAGACATACTCAAGGTTATCGCTTATTATTCTAAATGTATGAATAAATTAAAGGCTCTTAAAACCTGCCTTTTTAATATGCTCGTAACACAGCAGCATGAACCTATATATTATCTTCCGATGTTAAAAGCAACTGGTTAGTTCGGAAGAAATTGATTTCTTTTTTGTATTTAAACCTTGTCGGTGCCCATCTTACTGTTTTGAAGTAAGCGTCTGAGTTGTGAAGTGAGGTGTAAAGGTCTTGTGCATTTTCCACGTGCAGAACGAAACTTGGAGCGCTCCCAAGACTCGGAGCGACACAAAACTCTCTTTGTTTAAATGTCAGTACAAAAACTGAGCAACAGTGCTTTGGGTTTTTTGTTAAAAGGCCAAAGGTACAAAGGTACAAGCCCAGAGACATAAAAAGCATAAGAGGATAAACTCGCTATGATTCCCAAGGAGAATTTCTGCAAGGAATGCTCATTCTCTGAGGTTAATATTATGTTATGCGCACCATTACTTGCAGAATATTAAGATAATGCTTTGTAGAAACTCAGTGAAGCAGTCATTCATCGGTTTAAATCAGTACACTTCCAGATTCTGGGTCAACTTTGTGTATGAAATGAATTCTGCTGCCTCATTTTGTTTCAAATTGCGACGACAAAGCAACCGGAGTATGCTCTCGCTGTCAATCCAATCTGGACAGAGCCACACCCAGAGAGTCCCGAGGAGACAGATCAGATTCTAGTCGTATGTGGTGCTTGTTCAGTCGCAAACAAGACCTGAGGGCAAGGTTTTCAGGAGCCTTAAATGACAAACAGTCAGCATGAGCTGTTCCGAGGCTGACATTCGTTCGACGATTCCTCATAGCGCAACAATCTGGTGATACTGCTTGTTTCCTTGTTGTGTGTGTGTGTGTGTGTGTGTGTGTGTGGTTTTTTTCCCTCTGAGCCTGAGCAGCTGGCTGATGGCAGGTTTGGGAGCCCCATCATCCCCATCCAGCCCCATTGATTAGTGAGCAGCAGAGGGGATGGGAGGAAGCTAAGGGCGGGCGTGAGGGTGTCTTAACCATGTCAGGACTCCAAGCCTCCCATGAATATGATGCTCATCGTGTGCAGGCCATTCACGGTCAAAGCCCTTATTAACAAAACCCACAATTTACATAGGACTACAAAAGAAAGCTGCTGTACATTATTTAGTTCATTCATCTTGCTGCATCTCCTGCTCCTTCTTCTCCTTTATATTATTCCTATTATTTATGTTCTCTCGTTGGCAACGCTCCCTTGCGCTCTTTCTCTGTCATTTCTCATTGGACACAACCCAAGGGAGAAACTCATTCTCAGCTCAAAAAAAAAGGGGGGGATTTTGCGGAATACCTGCTTCAGTGCCAGCGAATGACAAGGATTTCTTCGGAGATTCACTCCTTCCTCTCCGGCGGATAATGCTGCAGTGTGCAGCCATGTCAGCCCGGAAAGAAACGGAAGAACGGGACGTCAGCTTGCTCTGACAGCTTGGAAACATTTGTCTTTTACTTTGGTTGAATGACCGCATCGAGAGTTTCAGGGGTTAAGGTGAATTACTCTTTGTTTTTATGAGGTTTATTTTTACAGTAGAACAATGTTATTCTTTCCTGAAAGATCCAAAAGAGGAAGAGAAATTAAGGTTGATTCGCTGCTGTAATTCCTGGGGAACCTTTTGGGTGCAAAGGTCATTTACATCTGCAAAAATACAAGACCTGGACCCATCGACAAAATTTCCACTTGTGTGACATGTAGTCACCAGATTTTTATATATATATATATATATATATATATATATATATATATATATATTTATATAAAAATATATATATAATTGTCCATCAGAACCTTATATTTCCTGCCAAATCCAATATGAAATGAAAGTGGCGTGAAACAGCATTTTCAAAGATTTGAACAGAACCCAGCGAGTCTCTACTCAAGAGTCAGAAGCGTTGCTACCTCGCTTTGGCTTCCAAGTGCATTCATAGTTTATGATTTAAAGCTCGCCGCAGTAAATTTGGGGTAATATAGAAATTAATCGAGGAGCTAAGTTTGGAACAAGTAGTAGATTCTGTTTCCAAGACCAATAGGCTTTCTTGCCCCTTTCCATTCCTGTAGCCTCCCTCTCCGACCCTTCGAAGCTAATGGACAGGGGCCTGGCGTCAGGCCACGTAGCCTTTTAGCCCTCAACTACAGTTCAAGTTCTTTAATCTGGATCATTTTTCCATTTTGCCATTTATTTGGCGTGTTCATGCCTATAATAACCATTTACAATCAAAATGAAACCGGTAAACAAAACTCCCGTGGACGTAACTGTGAGTACTTGGTTTATTGGGGAAAGGTTCAGGGATCAAACCAAATTTGGCATCAATTTCAATAACCTAATGGGCTTGGTTACATTCCTTGCTTTAATTTAACAAGTCTGGGCTTTTAGAGGTAACACATGGGAAAAAATATGAATATCTGACACTGCAGTCCCGTCCCCCGTCCCCTCATTCTGTAACCGGTCCTGATTCCTCGAGCACAAAAATCATCCATTTGTCAGTGCCACAAAAAAACAAGAAAAAAAAAAAATTAAAGTTGGGTAAAATTACCAGCGTGGCCCAAGATCATTTGGGCAACAAAACTGCTTATTGCCCAAACATTCTCTCTGAGGCTAAGATATTAATACTATGCCATGTCCACCTGTGGTATACAGAGCCATTATCATGATCCCTGAAGCGTCCAGTTGTTAGAAAACCAACTCTAGGTCATTTCATTTCACTTTCTGGGCAAATGACAAATGCAGTTTTATTTCTAGCAAAAAAATAAAAAGTCTCTCGTTTTGTTATGCCAGGCTTCACTAAGCTTGGATAAAATGCTTCATCCCTCTACCCACAGAACCAGGTGGAACAACAATCAAACAGCAAACAAGTGTGAGTGTGCTCATAAAACATTCACTCAGGCATCATTTTTTTTTTGTAGCTCAGGCAGGTCATGATCTACCTCCCAACAAATCCAGTCGCTGTTACAAGGGGAAAACAGAACAACGTTTTCCCCTCAAACCTCAGATTTCGGCCGAGACTCAAACCTCGACCTGAGCACAATCTGTTGCAGTTGGAGGAAAACCTTTTGAAAATCATCATGTAAGAAATCCTCGCCACCGTCACATCATGTGAAAGCAAACCGCCCTTGTTTCCGTGTTATTCCACAGGCCCAGTGTGAATGCATGGACCCATTATGGTCAGCCTGGCTCAAGTCGATCGGCGCATTTGTAAAACCAACCGGCAGCACGATAAAGGTTCTGCCAAGGATCTGACTGAGCTCATTGGTTCAGGCCGAGCCATCTCGATAAACGACTGTTTTGATTTTGTTTTTCGTTTTTTTTTTTCCCCTTGAGTGATCCGAGGGCCTTGTAGAAGCCCCTGGGCATGTTTCCTCTTCACAGGGCTGTGAGCTTATCGATCAGCACCTTAAATGCTCTCCTGTAACGGGGGAAAACAAATCCTGCCCTCCCACCAATGTCACGTACAGCCTATAAATCAAACGTGTTTCCACAACACCTTGCATCGAGTTACGGATGGACGAGGCAGTTAGAAGTCAGGGAGTTACGGTTTTTCAACTAAAACAACTGTGTGTAGACATGCAGTCAGAGAAGCTTTGGATGAGGAAGTGGCTGTTTATAGCGAATGGTAATATGCTTAGATTTGACAGAAATGTCTCTGCTGTTTAAGGTAGCACTCAGAGAATCTGCTGAGCAAGCTAATCTCCCACATATGAAAAATCAATCTTACTAAAAATCCATATAAGGTGGCAGTTGGGGCTGGCGGATGGAGCGGCAGCAGTGAACAGCGCTGGAATGAACGTGATCACCAGAGCAATGGCGAGGAAGTGTCAGGTTATAATGGTCGGGATGTACAGCTGAATGAATATGATTGGATGTCACTGGCTACACTGCTGCGAGCGAGTAAAGTCATTGTACCGAAAATGGCTGGGACAACGTGGGCGCCATCCCTGAGCTGACCCCGACGCTTCATCATTATCGGATATATGCAAAGGAAACCATTTAACACCAATGAAGAATGTCCCAAAAAAGAGAAATGTAACATCTCCATCGGTAACAGCATCAAATCCACGGACGAACACTTCTGGAATGACTTAAAGCTTCAGAAGTGTCATGTTAAAAACTGCCCTAAACATGGCACATGTACCATAGAAACCAGCAAATAGACTATTCAATGTCAAGCAAACTTCCCGACATTAAAAGGAACATTGCGGCGACATGTCGCTGCTTAGAAATGCGAGTTGCAGCAAGCGTCACTGCTGAGTAATTTTTTTTTTTTCATTACACTCAGAAAACGGGTTCTGATAGAAGGTTTTTTTTCCCCCAGCCTATGAGGGATGGATATCAGAATCGCCCTTTACTGCCGACATAAAGGAAACGCTGAAGAGCCTCCTCCCAGGACGTTCTGGAAATGTCTCAATGAAATATTATAGGAATCCTGCAAAATATCCAACAGGGACGTGGAAAAACACACAGCAGAATGGGGGGAAGTACATAACTGGAGCTGACTGGTACAAATTCTACAGGGAGGATTCGTGTGCGTGTTAGTATGTGTGTTTGTGGGTGTGTGTGTGTGTTTTGTGCATGAGGCACACGCTCACCAGCGTCTTGGAGGTGTGTAATGAGCAAGCTATTCTGTCCAGGACAAAGAGCGCCTGACAGAAAATAAATACCACCATTAAGGAGGGGGCCTGAATCCCAAAGAAAAGAAGGACGGCTTGGAAGGATGGTGGCCAGCTGACGGGAAGAGACAGAGCCAAGAAAGAAAAGTCTGGCGACAGCGGCCTGGATAAAAACCTAGATAGCAATGACAGGGGTAATTTTAGAATGAAACGCAGTGATAATTAAGAGGAAAATACCAATGGGGGGATAGTTCAGATGGTTTTGTAAAATCGCTTTTCGTCTTTTCGTAAGCAACTTAAAACTGAGAAAAGCTGCAATTCAAAGATCGCAACTTCTCTAGGGCCGCGTTTTTAACGATTGATCTGGTGTGAGGTTCCACATTTCTCTGCAGTCGCAAAGTCAAAATGCTTTCGAATTTTATTTTGTATTTCGATAAATAAATAAATACAAGTGGGACTTAAAACACAATGGAATAAAAAAACTGTCCCACAACAAGTGAGTGCGATGAATGTTGAAAAAAAAAGTGGCGTCAAAGCGAATGCAACAACAATTTGGCAATTTTTTCCTCCGAAAACAGTTTTTTCCTTTTGCACATCGCATGTTTATATAAAAAACAGTAACAAGTGGGAATAAATTAACAAATAAAAGAGTAAAGAAACTTAATTAAAAGGAAAGAAGATTCATCATTCAATGAGAGCAAAAGCTGAGCCTCCCCTCTAGTAGCTGCGACTAGAAAGGGAGACTTAAAAAACGAAGGCTACCATGTATGTGCAAGGCCACAGTGATGAGACTTATGGAGGCGCCACTGTGGTTTTACGGACGAGGCTAAACGTGGTCACCTGTATTGTAACCACTCTAGGACATGTCCCAGTGCTGCCGGTCATCCTACATTATGGAAGAATAATTGAAAATTTGCTAACCTGTAGTTTTTTTGACTCACAGGCTTGGAATCTACTCGCCATCCATTCAGAATGGACCGAGGTTTCATGTTTGGTTGTGTTTCAGGCACAAAAACCTACTTGGTTAGTTTAGAGAAAGACAGGCTTTTTGGATGAAATGACTAATGAGCAAAAGAGGTACTACTTGGTCGCAACTGGGAGCGGATCAGGGTCCTGGTTGTAACGAACAGTTACTGATCGCCTTCAGAAAACCGAACACAGGCGTGAGAGGTGGTGTCCAGTTTCAGAGTCGCATGCTTTCCGGGACCCGACCACGTAACATACCCTGAACTAAACCCAAACAAGTCCTCGTCGTGTTCATGGGGACACAGGCGGCTTAAGGCATTCGAACAGAAACCCCAACGTTGTCGCTCTTTGTGAACCGTTCTAGCAACGAAATCAGTGGGGATTTATCCTGTCACCTTAATCAAAACACTGGTTGAATTTTTCTGATACAGAGAAAAGGGGAAAAATGCAACAGTATTCCTGAGTGGGATCCAGTAAGATCACTTATTCAGTGTGTGTGTGTGTGTGTGTGTGTGTGTGTGCGCGCGACCATACACTCCCACCAAAAAAGGACTGAGTCACGCCTGAGTGGGAAAGTGGCCCCGCTGTCACCTTCATTAGCCTAATTCCCCGGCACACTCTAATTGATTTATCATTGCCACTCCACCTCCATCCAATCGCATTAGTCATTTCTTGAACACACACTTCACTGTGGGTGCTTACACGTGATCACACGCACACAGACACACACACTCAGTATATCGTGCCGAAGAGACAAGCGGCCCTCCTCTCCATTGATCTCGCACACACAATGAGGCCGGGACACCGGCCACCGCCCGGCTGGTGGCGGCGGAGGGAAAATTCAGTTTGCAGCATAAACAAATTGCCATACGAGGCTTGAGTGAGGCTGGGAAAGAACAGACCAGGGGATGAGGTTGTCACCCTCATTCAGCGGCTCACATGCAAGCGTGGCCGGGGGGGGGGTGTAATCACTTTCCTGAGCAAATCGGATAAGCCGAGCCGGCTCCCTCCACTCTCGGGCCTTTTTGGTTTTTTTTCCTTTCTTTCCCCTTCCCGTGTTTCAGGAGCGGGCGTCCCCTCCATGGACAGGTGCTCCGCCCGGTGACCCGACACGAATGACGATGCCCCCCTGGGGCTTTAATCGATTTTCGCCCTCTCCCGGCTGCCTGGCAGATGCCGAGCGCCGATGCTGCTTGTTGTCGCTGCCAACTCAGGAGAGAAACCTCTGCTCTGAGCAGGGAGCTTTTTTCCCTTCTCGGCTGGCTGTGATGAATTGGCGGTTGCGGAGGACGCCGCCCGGAGCCTCTCGCTGCCGCTGAGCCCACGTTTAAACACAAGGTAGTTTTCCTTTGCTTTGTTTTTTTTGTTTGTTTGTTTTGTTTTTTTGCCAAAAAGGTAGCTGAGCTTTGTAGCTGTGTGCTCTGAGCCAAGTAGACATGTTGTAGTAGTACTAAAACACAGCTGCTGTTATCAGAGTCAAGTTCACACCGGCCTCAACCAGATAAAACAACAGCACTGGACTTCTGCTTCCTGTCTGGAGTCGCCTTCACCGACACCTTTCTGACCTCGGGAATTGGGTGGAGCTGAATCCAACTATTTCTGCAACTTCTTTTATCTTATTTTTACACTTTGTGTGTGTGAACGAACGCGGCCCTGTGGATGCCGTTGTACGAAAGGTGCGCACCATTGTCCCACGCGCTGAGATACAGACGGCAGGCTGTTCCCTGGCCATTTAGGTCAGCTATAACACCGCAGCCACGCCGTACAAACTTTGTCTGTCTTTCTTTTGCTTGAAAGCGACATGCAATCATAAAAATGTAAAATGATTAGTACGGCCTTTTTGAAAGCGTCACCCGAGTGGTTTTAGTTGACTAAACCTAAATGTAACGGATCAGAAGACACTTATATGTATTCGGGGGTTTGCTGAATCATTAAAAAGAGTCATCATTAAAGCAAGTGACCACTATTGTATTTTCTTTTTTGAAGGTTCCTGCAGAGGTTCTGGCGACTAGTGGCACTATTGAGTACCGGTTTGATGAGTCCTGGTTTTGTTTGCATCTCAAGCTCTACTCGCATGGACACAAGGATGAATATATAAACACATGATCGCTAGGGTGACAATATATGGCAACAGCAGTTGCCATATATTGCCCACTAATGGACATTTTGTGGCAGTAATGTGGAAAGAAACTGCAGAAAAAGAATAGAAAAAAGACTGCAAAGCAATGTTCAAAAAGAGAAGAAGAGGGAGACTGCTAGCTGATGTTGAGACATAGAAAATAAAAGTGCACTCAGCGGAGCACCAACCTCCGCCAAGGCCAATGTCAAACGACAAACACCAGACAGAAATTCATGGTAAGTGATCTTTAAATATTTAAAGTGAGTGGCTCTGCAAAAGCTTTATGGGAAAGAAAATGCATTTCACACATTTCTTAGGACTCAAGGGGGAACACAGTGAATTTTGCTCTTTGATTGAAATAAAACTCCACAGGGTACCTTACAGTATGAAGACTGAAGATCAATCGATCAATCGATCAATCGATCATCAATCATTCAATCTTCTCAAAATAAATTAAACTTAAATACCCTATGGAGCATTAAGTTCGAGTGCTGTAACTTGACCTAAAACATTTGGGCCCTTTTCCTGTATTTGTTTCTGCTTGTTTATATTATTATATTGTTAAATTCATATATATATAAATAAATGAACACGTCTCGCTGAGCCACTGTGGATTTCACACACTGTTACTTTGTAAATCCAATATTTTCAGCAGCCATTTCCTGTAACAGAACATGTGGAGTTGTACCAACTGTTGCCTGGATACCAGAGACGTAAGTACTTCTGAGCATCATCTGTAATCTCTGGAACAAAACAAACCCCAGACCGCCAACTCTCCTCTGCCCCTGCCCCGCTCTCGGTCCCGTGGCCCTGGCCCCCAGAGGAAACGGGGCCGTTACTCCATCCCTCGACTCGTTTAACGTTAAGGTCATGGCATAGGAGCCGGCCCTTGTCGTCTCCGCTTCCTGGCTGTATCTTCTTCAAAGGGCATCCGTCCCATCATTCATCGCCCGTCATGTCCGGGCAAAACTGGGCATGCAGTGCTAAACACACACACACACACACACACACACACACATACACATCCTCGTACACAACCCTCACCACTTCTCTCCAGGCATACCTTTTACCGATGTTTCGACAGGATCAGGTTTCACGAAGCCTTTTTCGTCAGGCTAAAGAAACTGGATCATGTCTGTGCTCATGCCAATGTTTACAGAGGAGCTTTTTCGGATTTTTATAGGCTGAGAGTTTGATTGTTGAAACATCTGTGGTTTATGGTTTCCAGTTACTGGCATCAGTATTCCCTCTCTGCCCTGCAGCACTCCCCGATGTTTCCCACTGTCAGTCAGCACTTTACTTCCACACCAAATTGAGGACCTGTTCCCAATCCCATGGTCCAAGTCCTAGGATCCTTCCCGTTTTCTGCTCCTGACTTCTTGGGCTTTTTGCCTCCTTGCTTTGCTTTGTTTGTCTGTCTGTCCTGACTGACAAGCTGTTAACAAACCCTGTTTTCGGGTTGTGCATCAAGGTCCCTCGCCTGCCTTACTGAGCGCCGACAGGCAGTTGTCTCTGACGGAAATCAGGCCAAGGGCTGTTGAGAGCAACAATTCGTGTGCAGCGGCTGAGAAAAAAGCCCTGAAGGTCGTGGAACAAGTCAAGGAATAAAGGGATCTACACAGAACCATGCATAACTCTTTCAAAGGTGACCAAAGTTTGTCAAGGTCACCATGCCCATTAGCTCACAACACAAATAAAACCCAGATGCAACACTTTTTCCACAAAGTAAAACCCGTATGTAGACCCAACCACCTCCACGGAGCCCGGCCCGCCCTGCAGTTCACACGCGCCGCTTGACTGATGGCATCCGAAATGGTTGTGGCCTCCCGCCGCGTCGGCCTCCGCCACGTCGGCCTCCGCCACGTCGACCTCCGCCACGTCGACCTCCCATCCTGTGCAGCTGCAGACAATTCGTGAGGTTGGCTGGAGATAATTTCATACATCCGTCAATCGGGACGAAACGCAGGGAGGTTCGGGACCCAGTGGCCTTCGCAAGCCAGACAGAAAATACTTATTTCTGTCGGGGCTGCTGTGGACAGTCTGTGAATCTGTAATCTTGTCAGTCTAACAGGACTGTGTCATGGTTCAAGCTCATTTTGCAATAGACAATGAGACTGCACAAAATGACAACCGGGGTGTCCTTAGAGCGTTTTTCCCACAGCCAATTTAAACAGCAAAAGAAATATCATGGTTGCTTGATCTAAGCTCAGTTTGCAGAGGCTGAGCAGCTCACAGCTATATCTGAGATACCATGACGGCTAACACACATATAACTAAACTAAACCTATTTCAGGTGCCAAAATTAACGCTGCGTTAAATTTGTGGCCACTTTTTTGTATCGAAAGTGCCTGAGAAATAACCACAGGCTTGGTAGAGGGAGCTGCACATAGATTTAGAAATTGGCTTGTGTGATTGTCTGAACCACCAGAACAACGGACCACCGGACCAGGATCCAGACCAAGATCCAGACCCAGATCCAAACCCAGACCTTGACCAGACCAGAGAAGCTTCCTTCCCTGTATGTTTTCCCCCTCATCTCTGCCTTTTCTCATATTTCTTTTAATCCAACAAACCTGAAACCTAAAGCAATATTTACTTTCACTTCCCAGTGCCCACGTTTGGCAGCTGGCATTCAGACTCAAGCTTTCAGTCACGACAATCAAAACTACCACCTCACCTACTGTTGCCAGCCATAAAATCAATTACTGGTAGCCCAGCAGTTTGACCCCCCCCCACACACACACACACAGTTGACATGCAAATAAGTACAGATTAACTTTGCAGCCAAGTCGTTATTGAGTCTTTCCTTTCAGCTTATTTTTCACTTTTGCTCACTTCTCATTAGTGAACAATGCCCTCAAGGCTGTTCAGCATCTCAAATGAAAAATGCATTCATCGGAGCACAAAGATTAAAAAGGACAATTGTAAACCCTTCTAAATTGGAGGTACAATTATTCATAAAAATGCTCAATGTCATCTGACAAAAGACCCAAGGAACCGAGCCACGGGTCAGAGAAGAACTGATGTAATGAAGCAAGTTTGAAGCTGGGGGAGCTCAGGGCCAAAAAAAAAGAAAACCTTGACACGCTTGCACAACACGAGCGGGGATCACGACCGCCGACGGATGAGCTGTTTCGGAAAGACGCCACACAGGACGGAGGGTTCCTGCTCCAACACTGTCCGTAGGCTCGGTGCCAAGCCGGATTGACGGGGGGGCAGGGACATAATGTGTATAATTTGCACACAAACATTCACCCAGGACATGGGATTAAAATGATAGCTGGAGTAGAAAAGTGCACAGCCACTGACGGCTGATTTTTGTTTCGACAGGCTCGGTTAAAAATAGAATGTCTGACATGACGGCGCAGCACAGGGAGAGGAGAGGAAAACGAGTTTCTCTTTTCAGCACTTACTCCGACACTCGGGATCACACACATCGCATTCAGATCACACAACACAGAGCTAAGAGGCTCATCGGGGGGTAAAGATCCCAAGGGGCCAATAAAGACATTAGAGTTCCTCGCTTGAAGAATATTCCCTGATCAATAATGGATGGCTGATCTTTTTTTTTTTCTTTAAAATCAACTTGTACCACAAGAGACCCCTCGAATGTCTTTATCCATGCCAAGGATAAAAAAAAAAGAAAGAAAAAAGAGGATATGTTATTGATATATTTGTCATGCACTTTTCATATTCCTCCTCGGACAGGGGAAAACCGAAGACCTTACCTCTCCCAGAGAGAAGATGAGCCGAGGTGGCAAAGAAGAAGAAGAAGAACAAGAACGGGAAGAAAAAGAAGAATTGGGGCAAAGTTTTTACAGCAGAATCCAAGCATCCGTCCAGGGGCGACCACACTTCCCCTGGCGAGGAGAAACCGACTGATTGCACCACTTTTACGTCATTTTTCTTTTTAAGATATGACAGACAAAAGGCTTTGAAGTAATGGGCCGGGCAGACTGATACCCCCCGCCCCGCCTTATAGTCAGATCCAACTCGGCTCCACAGCGAATAAGTGAGGATGGACTCGGATCAAACTTGAGTCCGAAATAAAAACCGGAGGAAAGAAATTTCCCAGGCCCCCCCCCCCAGCTTTAGCCTCCTTGGTGACGGGCGCGTCTGCTCCCCGTCACTTTCCTGCCCTCCGTCTCGATAGCAGCGCTCGCCGAGTCGCCTCCCCGGCGCTCTGCCTCACCTCCTGCCTCAGCCCGTTACAGACAGCACTGTCTCCGCCTCCCTCCGTCGCTCACTTTCACTTCGTCTCTCCCTCTCTCTCTCTCTCTCTCTCTCTCTCTCATCCTCACATCTCCTGATTGATCTTTATTCCTCCCAGGCTTTTTTTCCTCCTCCTCCTCCTCCTCCTCCTCCTACCTCCCTGTAGCTCCGCCGATCGCGGCTTGTTGCGCAGCCACATGTTGTGCGCTCATTCTCCTCTCTCGCTCTTGCTGATCCTCTACCTCCCTCACCCTGACTCCACCACTCTCTTCCTCACATTATTTCACTTTTTAACAGACTCCGGCTCTCAGCCGTACACAAGCCTCTCGGCCTCATTACAGGACCCACATGCCCTTGATACATGAGACATTTTAAGAAGTTTCTAACTCCTTATCTTTACTAAATATTTCTGCTGACTTTTGTCAAATCCATGCTCCTAGGGGTGCAAATAATGATTATTTTCATTATTAATTCTACATCTCTTTTTTCAATTAATCACTTACTCTATAGTCTATTAAAGAAATGGAAACAGTAAAAAATAAATGCTCATTTATGTAAATGGCATAGAGCTGTAGATGGTGTCTTTAAATGGCTTGTTTTGTCTGGCCTATGGTCAATAAACCAAAGGTGTTTGATTAAGGACATAGAAAAAAGTAGAACGGAAATGTGAGAATTTGGGATTTCTGTTTGATAAATGACATTAATCCCTAGTAAATGATCAAAAATTGTTGATTAATCTTCTGTTCGATTATTAAAACCTCAGGATTACATTTAACTTTTTGAAACTCAACGGAGTTTTGTGATCAATGACAAATTTTATTTTTTCTATATTGCATATTGTTGCATGTTATGCAGTTTAACTGCAGATAAATATATAGGTCTATACCGCAATCCTGCAACGGTGGCAACGAATGGTTATTTCCATAAGCGATTAATCTTGTTTTTTCATTTACAAATACTTTTCCAGCCTCTATTTTTTCAACCAATCGTCCCAAATGTCCTTTACAAGTTCCTAAAGTGTTGTCATCAAACTGCTTAATTTGTGCCACCAGCAGCGATTAACCTAAAAATATTTCATTTCAGCGATACAACAAGAAGCCAAAAAAACCTCCCACTTCAAGAAACTGGAAACAGAAAAGACTGATTAGGTGCAGTGGCCAGTTACCTGCTGACTGATTACTCATTTAACCAATTTGCGGGAGCATCAATTGCCCGTAGCATTAATGTAGCTTTAGCGAACGTAAATTCAGAGCTGATTTTAACTGCGACTGATTACACACTCGTCGCTTTTCACACCGCACGGGGGAAGAATCCAAACCACTGGTTGTCTGGACTGATATGTCCATAAAATCTGTAGGATCTGCACTTGAAAAAGATTTTCTTTTTAAAAATTCTTATGTATAGATGATCTTCTGTGGAAACTAATGTAAATAAATCGCTACCCTCGAGCTCGATGGGAAAAATGGTTAGTTGTGATGTACGCGTGTTAATATGAGTAGTGAAGGGGCTAAAACATGGAAAATCACTGGTACGGTACCAGTGTCTCGGGAATCTGCTAATTGTTTTCCAGACTAAGTATAAACCAAAAGCACAGAAATCACATAGAAATATGAACTGTATGCTTTGAATTAGGAGATATTACACATGTATAACAGTGAATGTGCTAAGTCAACTACCTGGTGTGGCTCTTATCCCAACTACTTAGGTCTTTTGAATTGACGTCAATACATCCATTCAAAGCCAATGAGCGCTCATCTATAAAACTGGCGAACCAACCCCCCGCCCTCTTTGAGGCATGCGGGCGACCACCCCCCCCCCCCCCCTTTGATTTGGAGTGAATCGGATGGTGCGACCTACGTCTCATTAAAAAGCCATTAACACAACAGAGCATCAAAGCCGAGGCTGGTGGCTACGCGGCCTCTGGCCCATGACGAGGAGGATCAGCCGCGAGGTTGGCGGTGCTGATAACCCCCGTGATGCTGCTGTGATGAGGGGCGGGGGGCAGGATGGTCGGGGGGGGGGGGGGGTTAAAGACAATCTCCAGCATAAAGCAGACGCTGATTAACTGCTACCAGGATTAGCTGCTTCGTCTTAACATTTATTATTTTATGCTATACTCTATCCCATTTATCTTAAGACGGTTAAATGACGGGTTGTCGGGTTATCAAAATGATTACAAATGGCTGCAAAACGTGCGCACACACACACACACACACACACAAACACACACACACAAACACACACTTCCATTGAAAAAAAGAGACAGCTTCTCATTTAATTAGCACTTCTCCCTATGTGACAAAGACAACTTCTCTGGCAAATGGTGGGTGTTCACATCGTGAAAAATATTCAGGAGGAAGAAGAGGCGATAAGATTGAAGCTTCATCTTCTCCTTCTTGTCATTCAACCATAACGGGGGCGAGGACGTCAGAGCTCAAAGGTCCAAGACCGACGGACCTTTGTAAAACTGCTGGAATGTGTCAGACACGACAGTTGTCTACCTGAAGCCTTTTGCGGTGCTCAACGCCCATTTTAGTGTTTGCAACCAAAACGTGTTCAACATGCTCTATGGGTTTTTAAGTTTTTTTTGAGTTTTCAGTTATTTACTTAGTTTAGTATTTTAGTTTTCAACACTTGGAATTCAAACAAAAGAAAAAAAAAGTACTGTAGGCTTTTCTCACCACGGTCGTGTATCACCTCGGTCTGCCAACACTCCTCTTCTTCTTCCTCCTCCTCCATCAAATCTTCGACAAAGTTTGCACAGAAAATCTCTCCCTTTCGTAGATTCACCAGAACTCAGTGACACGGGGGGAACCGGGTTACTGGGAATCCAGTCACTGACCCGGTTAATGGTAGAAATGCATTCAACCATACATTTATTAATTCGCTCATCGGATCCCTACCCCTAACCACTACGACGCCTGTCTAAAGTTGTTTTTTTTATTATTTTATTTATTATTATTTATCATTATTTTATTTTTTAATTTGGTTGTTTCTTTGTTTTGTTTTTTTGACCCATTCAGATGACACAGTATCTGCGGTGAGACAGCAAGAAACATTTCCCTTAACAAAACACAGGCGTTTCTCCTTCTCATCTTCGGCAACTCGCATATATCAGGTTTCTACAACCTTTTTCAATCTTCCTCTGCGGTGGCTCCACGGTGAAGCTCCCTCTGAGTGAAGTCATGCACATGTTCACGGGTAAAAAAAAGTCACGTAGAGAGTGTCTATGTGCCCCCCCCCCCCAAAAAAATCAGGTTCCTCCAGTAGAAATGTGGGAAAAACGTGGTTTCACATACACAGGACGTTTAAAACAACTTGGTTACCTGCAGAAAGACTAAACTGTAGTGCATGTAATTACACTTATAGGGGTATGAACATAAGGACACAGCCACAAAACATGAACCTCGGACCATTTTTAAGGAATTCACGGTGAACAAGGTGTCTGAGGTGCTAATTAGGAAGATAAACCAGTGAAATAATAATGATACAAGTGTTAAAAAAAAGACAAAAAAGGGACTTTTGCTTCATGTTTCAGAGAGAAACCATCAACATACAAAACACAAGGTTTTCTCCTCCTACATAAACTAATGCAGTCGGGCTTAATGAAAATAAGTGAGCTCCCGCATCGCAGGGACTGAGCGGTGACAGCAACTAAAAGAAGACGAAACAGCTCCGCGGCGCTCGGCAAGCTAGACAAAGAAAATCAGACACCTGGCGCCGCTCAGGCGACCGGGAGCGGAAACACGCCGGTCCCCGCTGTTCACGCCCGTCGGTCAGTGGCGATGATCGATTGACACGCCGTCTGTTGCTCGGCGACATATTCACTAAAAAAAATCCTGGCACGGACATGTGGAACGCAAAACAACCTGCGCAACATTCAGGGTTAGAGAGCGGGCAAGGTCGACGGGAACCAGCTGGGGAACGGGCCGTGGGTTCCTCCCCGGAGGACCGTCGCCTGGCCCACGGAGCCGGAGGTCGGCGGCGGACGAAGGCAGAACTTAACGGCCGCTTTCGTGCCGTGAGCAGACAAATGTCATTTTCTAACGGAGGCGGGAAACCAATGGTTTTCCCGCCACAGTGGCCGACAGAGACAAATAAAAGACAAAATAAACGCCAGCTTCCAGCTGTGGACGCCGATCAATTTCCCCCCGCCGAGCGTTTGACATGCAAAACATGTCATTTCATGACAGACAGGAGAATCGTCCCTTTTTATTTGTAGTTTGGAAATTAATTAATTCTTTGAAACACACATGTAAGTTTAAATTTTAACTGTTGTTATTTTATTTTCTTTATTTTTTTCCCTCAACGCCGGCAACAGGCCGAGTGATATATGACAAGATCCATGTGTGGCTGTGTGTTGTATGTGTGTGTGTGTGTGTGTGTGTGTGTGTGTGTGTGTGTGTGTGTGTGTGTGTGTTCTCTCCCTGTTTAAAGCCAGGCCGCGTTACCGTGGTAAACACGGGGCTGACGGTCGGCTCAGGACACATGGGGACGAAACGTCTGATTTGACGCTGGCGTCCTGGGGGGGGCACAAATGAGGACCCCTGCAATCCCTGTAAAACACACACACACACACACACACACACACACACACACGCTGCCCACAGGCCTGATTTCCATGGCGACTTTCAGCCAATGTCACGCAGCAGCGCCGGGGCTGGGATCCCTCCGTGGGGCTGCATCGTTAGTATGCCCAACGGAGCCGGACGCCGCTACAAGACACAAACCATCATACCCTCCGTCCGTCTTCACATCCGTCCGTCCGTCCGTCCGTCCGTCCGTCCGTCCATCCATCCATCCGTCCATCCATCCATCCGTCCATCCATCCATCCGTTCTTTTCCCTCTTTATCCCATTTTCATTTCTCTTTTTTCACCATCATGTCTCTCTCTTTCTGCTCACTTTGTTCCCATACTCCTTAAGACGTGATGCCAGAAAATTCGTTTTTTTAGCCAACTCCTGATTTTGACTTATGCACAAAATTGCATTTTAATTACCACTCTTTAATTCTTAATTGTGATAAAAACATTGTCAATAACTAGAAATTACTGTTTCAGTAAATGTTTGTGTTTTCATCTTAAATTAGTGATTATTTATCAACAAGTGTATTTGTTGTGTACCTTTATCTTTCGATCCATTAGACTTTGAGTTATTTATCTTAACCCTGCAAAAAAGCTGAATGAAATGCAAGTGAACTTCCATCTCCAAAATGATTATACACAGAAATGTAATGATAATTGTTTATTGCCTGATCCAGGTCCTCGGACGTGACCAAAGGGTCCAACGGAGGCCGGTTTTCAGGATTAAACAGCAGCGCCTCCAGGGCGATTAATGAGCCCATATCCGTCGACGGGCGGCGGCCTGCTGGCGGCCGTGACACCGCGGACTCGGCACCACAGAGGCACGCGCAAAGCCGAGCATTTCGTTCAGAGCCACTCACATTTTGATTTTCTAATCCCAAATTTTTCACTGGATACCAAATTATGTCCTGCTGAATCCGGGGGGGGGGTTAACATTGTATGTATAATGTTCACTTTAGAGTATGATATCGCCAGAAAATGTGGAGGTGATTTTAACTAGTTTAATGCCACTTAGGGAAAAACAAAAAGGGTAAAACTGTAAATTAAGGTGGTTAAATCTCCAAGATCTTCCTGCAAATGATCGTCTTTAAAAACATAAAAATAAAAAATGAGATGAGAGGAATGTCATAGTGCAGATCTTTAGAGAGAGCTCAGCCCACGAGGGAGGTCGACTCCATCCGGCTCTAAACGTTCATCCCCTAATTTCCGCCTGAAGTCGGAGCGTCTGAGCAGTGAGACCTGCTGTCTTTCTGTTTGCTTGTATGAAACACGGAAATCACAGCCCCAGAATATTCATGAGCTGCTTGATGAAGCTGTTGTATAGTCTTTTCTTTTTTTTTCACTGGAAGTAGCAGGTTGTTTTCTTTTTCTTCTCCCGACTAAAACAGTTATTCGGTCACAGAGCTCATTTTTGGGTTTTCTTTTTAAGTCCTTAAACTTTGCCTAAATCGTAACATATTTGACTTTCAGGACATACGGTATATTGATGATTTGTTCAGACCCTTCCTGTGTATTTTCTCTCTCTTTCCTGGGGTCTCGCTTTGTTTTTTCCTCATGCAGCTTCATCTGGACCCCAGGACAGGCGGCCGGGGGGGGGGGGCTGCTCCAACAGTATCCAATTATCTCTGCACACCGCCCTGTGTTGATAATGAGTTATCACTCTGCTCCGCCCCGTTCCATCGACTGCCATTTATCTTCTTTCCATTTGTGCTGCTCTCTCTCCCTCTCTCCCTCCTCCTTTCTTTCCCTCCTCACTCCGTCGCACGTCTCTCTTTGTTCTCCTCTGAGTCTCCATGTAAGGCTAAAGGCGAGCGAGATTCGGAGCCGTTGCTCTCCGAGTCCATTTTCATCGTGAAAGCGCCGGGCGCGTTAGACGGGGGGGCGGGGTGCTGGTCTGTCCCCAACCGAGGCCTCTGTAGTGTCGGGTTTTGGGTCGGGTCTGTGCCGCGGTGACAAATCGTGGCGTCTCCGAGGACCCTCCGGGTGTAGGTGGGGGGAACAACCCAGTTTAAAAACATAAAATGAAAGCAAGATTTTAGAAAAACTGAGTCTGAAAATTTCAGCACAATCTCACCCAGTTATGAAACCAAAGTCTTTTTAATGTTAAATTTAATTTGCATTTGACTGACCAGTTATATAATTGCAATTTTTTCCATCGCTTTGGTTCCAAAAACTTCTGGTCAGAGTATGTTAATCTGTCGAGATCAACTCCCTTTGATTCTGATGAATTGGGGAGGGGGGGGTCGCCTAAAAATATTCAAAATCTAAGGTTAGATTTACTACAAATGATCAGAATAAGCCTCAATAAAAAGTCAAAGAAATCTAAAATTTACATGTGAAAACCCAACAAATAAGTTGCTTATCATACATCAGTCCTTCTATGTAGGCTAAAATATAGGGCTGCAAAATACATTGTTTCTGATTAAATCTTATTTTTAAAATCCAACTTCCAGCAGGAGCTTTGTGTCATGGTTCTGATTCATGGTTCTGATACTCTATATACAGCTGAACATTTCACCCTCGACTCACAGGTTGTTTAAGGCTTTTGAAGACATCTCAGTCCAGTCACTAGTACGTAGCGGGTCTACGCTAATCCAGGACGGTGTAGGACACAGGGTGGATGTGAGGAGACACTCAGTCATTTCTTCAGCCCAGTTCTTTGCAGTGTTAATTTCTTTCTGCATGAGTTCCAGGCTTGAAATCTTGAAACTGCTGTTTTATCTTTTTTTTTTTGTGGTTGTTTGTTTTTTTCCTTTTTCTTTTTTGTGCAAATAAAAAGTTCTCGCTCATCTTGGGGCTGCGCGTCCAAACCGTTGCGGACGATTGCCAGCGCCGACCGTCGATTAAACGCCGCCTCGGCTGCGCTTTGTTCTGCTCTGCATTCCAGTCGGACAGATGCCAGGTTGCTACACCGCCGTTAATTTGTTGGGATTATTTTCCTTCCCTCTCCGGTTGACATGCAGTGCTGTGCTTTTGCAGGAGTCAGCGCATGACGATCACCCTAATAAAAGCGGCGTAACACACGAGTCTGGTCGAGATCTCGCTTTCTGGGGAGATTAGAGGAACTGAAATGTGTTTTTTGCCTTCAGTAACGATAAGCCTCTTTGAATCAATACTCACCTCTTTTTAAGCATCGTAGTTTAGGGCTAAACTTTACCGCTGTGCACTTGTGGCGGAGTCTTTAATGTTCAGTCAGCACAGTTTGTAGCGAGGGGAAACCATAATGGACAAGAACTGGGTTTTTGCAATTTGTGAATAAGATTTAGTATCTTGAAAGATTTCACTTGATTCTAATATGAAAACTACTTTTTTCTCCTGACTTCAACACAATAATCTAACATTTATAAATGTTACCCATTGTGTTGTGGGTCAGTTTTCATACAACAGAACTGCAGAGTATCTTACAAGCTCATGTCTAATAACATCTTCTGTTAAATTTCATGTTGTTTACTTCAAGGCTTATAGAGTTAATAGTAGTCGTGGACAATTCATCCTCCACTGTTTGAAACTCACACATATTTGCTGGGTAAAATAGTGTCTCCAATACGTTTTAATCTTTAAGGGAAAAAGATTTATCCTGATTTCATTCTGACTGCTCAGAACTGAAAGAGGAGATTTTGGAAGAAGAGGAAATGACCTCAATTTATAGAGGCACTTTTAATCCTTTAATTGAGGTTAAAGCATTAAAACCGTCCACATGTGTCAGTTAACCATTAATCTGAATGGAAGTTTCTCATTTTTTATGAAACATCCATCGCAAACTGGGTCACGTTTTCAAGCCATTTGTACACAGAGCACAGAAAAAATCAGAAACGAGGGCTCGTAGAGCTCAAAGGTAATTCGCAAGGGATTGTGGCAACTGGTCCTAAGAAGCAATGGGCCTTTTCTATTGGCTGTCTCTGTGCTCAGTCTGACCATACAGTCGCCATTTCCCCGACCAATGGCTAAAAAAACAGTACGCTGCTTGTAACTGTTTGAAACATACCGAGCGTAAGACAGAAGAGGGTGTTTGACAAGGTTCTTTGGATGAAAAAAACTGCCACAATTCAAATTCACTGGAAAAAGACACGATTTGAAGTCTCTAGCACTGACGAAGCAGCACAGACTACAAACTTCCTACAGTTTGATCAAACATTTCGGAGAAACTGTTAAACTATGAAGCTTAAATATGCAGCTGCAGTAGAAGAGAAGAAAAGATGAGGAAGAGGACCCCTGCTTCGTCAATCACTATATAAAAGCTTTTAAAAGATCAGAGAAAACCTGTGTCGTGTCCTCATCTGTTGATTCAAAAGCAGCGAACCAACACATCAGGACGTGATAAAAGTCCGTCTAGGGTTTCGATGGCTCCCGCCTTTCTTTCCCTCCCCACCTGCCGCTGCAGGCGCAACGTCCACGTTAATGACGCCGTCCTCACACAGAGGCGTCGCCCCACTTTTCGGGTCATGTGAAATATCCCTTCATCGCCTCCTCTTTCTCAGCTCATGCTTTAATCGCTCCAGTTCTGTCACACATGTGAACTAGGACCTTTTTCCAGACAAATGAGCCTTTTTTTCTTTTTTTTTTAAAAAGGGAAATGAAAGTGCAGCATAAATCAAACAGATTGAATTTCTTATTCATTCCTCCACTTCTGTGATCTTTCAGTTTACTGGTTTGCTGAGAGTTTCTTTTTAATGAGCAGTTCTTTCTGCATTCTGAGCTTGGATTGCATTTTAAAGCTTGCTGCAAACCTACATAACAACCTTGAATTTATATTTTCTGAGGGTTTTAAAGCTTAGGTTTAGGGGGAACAGTAATCTGTTATTAGACTGGCTAGAAAATGGATGAGGGTGTTTTCAAAACTCCAATGTTGAGTTTGGTTAAATGGGGGGTTTTCCCCCCTCGGTATGATTCCTGAATCATTGCTGTGGCCTTCCAGATATTAGAGCAGACAGGACCTTCTTCAGCATCATCTTCAGCACCTCCATCAGCACCTTTATCTGGAACTTCACCGAGACCTTCTTCGGGACCTTCAACATGACCATCTCCAAGACCTTCATCAGAACCTTCCTCAGGACCATCTTCAGGACCTTCATCAGGGCCTTCTTCAAGATCTTCTTCAGGTCCTTCTCCAGGACCCACATCAGGACCTTCATTGTGACTGTCTTCGGAACCTATATCAGCACCTTCACCGGGACCATCGTCAGGATGTTCTTCAGGAGCTTCTTCAGGACCTTCATCAAGACTCTTCACAGGACCTTTTTTGGGACCTTCCTCAGGCCCATCTTCAGGACCTTCATCAGGACCTTCTTGATGTGTTTACTCTCTTTCTACTGCCCCAGAAACATCTAACCAACGAGCGGAGTGAACATTCTCACATAAATTTTACTACTTTTCATTTTTGGTTTGCTCGAATTTTTTTCCTTGGGACCAGAAACCAAACAAAGGAGAGGTTTCAATCAATTCAACCACTGACTTGGTCCAGACCAAACCAAATATTGGCCTCAAAACCTCTTAGGCTTAAAATCCAATTCTTTAGAAAAATGTCACCCTAGACCCTCCTCAAAAATAATGGTAGTAAAAGAACCTTCCAGATGGGAAGCGGATCATGATCATTAAAACAGTGACAGATTTTAAAATCAGGAGAATTTTCAGTGATTCTCTGCTTTTGAATTGTGAACATATTTCAACCAATGCCGCATCATGTGTTGAGATTATCTTACCCAAGGAATCTACAGACAATCTCACAGAAACTTAGACAAATAACAGGAGCAGTCGAGATCAGGTCTATAAAAGTTCAGGCTGCAAAAATCCACTGCAGGCTCTCTAGAAAATACATTTGATTCTCTAGTACATGGTTTACTGTGTTTCCAGTACAAATGCAGCAAGTAGTGAGTCCTTTCTTTGGCCCAACCCGTTCTCCATCTCATGTTACTGTTAGAGGTTAATGGTCTCACCAGTCTTGTTTCCCCGACGGTGGGTAAAAACAGCGTTTTATTTGTTACACTCCGCTATAATTATTTCATTTAATTAAATTCAAACAGTGCACTTGGAAGTCTGCATTTTCTAATTAGAGCCTCAGGATAAAAGTCTGTCATTGCTTCAACAACCAAAGTTTTTCTGATTTACTGAAATTAGAAAATCTGAACTGAATCGTCTGGAACATAACTCTTTTGTTCAAATTTCTATTTCTGTTGTTTTTGTGCCTCAGCGTCTGAAAGTGGGTTTAGATTTTGAGTTATGTGAAATAGTAAGTTTGTTGTTTTTGTTTACCTCTTAATAATAACGGACCTGAACCAGAAGTGACTGGCAGCCAGAAGGGTAGTTTTACTATTAAAAGCAGTTGTTAGGAGCAGGGAAAGCATCATTAATTCATCCTTCCTTCTGATCACAACTTTGACCACGATCGCTCAAACTTTACAGGACAGAAGATTCAAAAATATCAGATCAGAAAAAAAATCAGATGTAAAATCTCTGAGATGCAAAACTGCAGCATCCTTCAAAGACACAATACGTCTTCCAAGAGGCTGAATTTCTGAGAAAACGGCAAATGAATGCTGCAGTTTATTCCTGCTCATTAGCAGTGAGTGCATCGTGATTAAAGTTTAAAAATCCACTGGTGGCCACAAGAGTTCTGAATCTATCTGGGCATTTTGCAAATAGAATCAAATTAAAATCTCTTGTCTTTCAGTCTAAAGATCACAAAAGCAGGAGGATAAACAGTGACAGCAATCACATTTAAACACCACAATGTGTATATGTGTATGTTATAAAACATACACACACATATATACAGTGCAAGCACACACAAACACCTTCCACACACATCAGCTACAGGGATGGCACCTTAATCATAAACAAATGTAAGCTTGTGTTTCCATAGAAATGTGACATTGTTGCCATGGCACAAAGTCTGCTACGGAGACCAAAGGACTATTTTGGTCTTCATGGGGATAACTGCTGACCAGTGGCGAACCCGGCTTCATTCTCCTCCTTCCAAACGTCAATAACACTGGCAGTAATGTAGATTTTCTTTTTCCCCCTTCCCTTTGTGTCAATTTTAAAACGTCACCGGCTGCATTACACAACCTCGTAATGATCGATACCTGCACGTGGTCGGAAGGCACACTCATCATCCTTCGTGCTGAATTTTTCTTTTGAGATTGCGTATAGATCTTTAGCCCCGTTGCAGAAAAGTGAAGTCATTTTCTGAAATGATTTCAGCAGAGAAAGAGAGATGTTTTCCATCTTTTTTTTCCATGGGCAGTGAATTAAAAAGTGTGGTACACGCTGATGCTCGGTGTATCTCAATGAAGACTGACACTGACCAGGGTAAGAGGCTCCAAGACAGATAGAAAGATGTGTGGGTGGTGCTGAGGATTGGCAAGGGCTGCAGACTGGCATGGAACACCTTAAAAAGTCTGCTACAAGTCCAAAAGAGTCAGATGTGACAGTGACTTCCACAAACACGACGAGGGTTTCGAAGGTCAGAGTAATGGGCTGATGTGTTTCATGCAACCAAACCATGCCTCAGAGTAAACACACACACACAAACATACATATACATACGCACAGAAAAAGATTTATGTGCGGAAAATTTTGAGTTAGCTCAACAAAAAGTTCAGGGACAGAATAAACAGGGAGAACTTCAGCGATCTCAAGGCGAGAGATTTACACAGAGTCAAAATTGAAGTAGCAGCGAGAGAGAAACCCTGACAAGCTTCAAAACGCTTCCATTAATGCAACTCAATAATGTCTTTCAACAAGGAGTCCAACATTTTTGCCCTGCCTGGAAAATGGTGGACTCTTCCAAACAACACAAACGCACATTTTATTTAAAAAAAAACAAAACAAAAGGTCTCTGGTAGGAAATTAGAACCTCCCTCACTGAGCACATTACACAACCACTCTCGGAGGCTGAATAGTCCTGGTGGCGGTGAGTTAACGCGTCTGGCCGTAAACTGGTGGAGTGCCCCTTTAAAGCGCCTCCACATTTGAACTCTTTTGAAAAGTATTATCAGGCCAGGAGCGTTCGCTAAGTGAATGGTTGGCCACTTCAGTCGTAATGCGTTGGCCCGAGACCTACTGTGAGCTAATAAATTCCTGGAGACTGTCGCTGAGGGAGGCAGGGTGGTTACACGCCACTCCATCTTATTGCTGCAATGATCTTGGTGCCGTTGTAAGACTGCGGTCCGAGACCACCTCAAGCCTGAGGACGCCCCCGTGAAGACTTAGTCTTTTCTCTCGTGCTCATCTCGATTTCATGATGAGCGTGGTAAGAGTTTCTCCCTCTCTCTCACCCTCTCTCTCTCTCCCTCTCTCTCTTTCTCTCTCTTTCTCTCTCTCTGGCTACTCTTTATGTTCCCCTTTCTCCGAGACATTATTTTACCGCCGCTGTGCTCAGTCGGCACTAATAAATCAATTTCAGCTGCTATTTGTATTACTTTCCATTTCCCTCTCCCATATTTTACAGCCCCTTCCCCGATAACAGCTTGGAATACACTTTATATACCATTCTTTGCCTCGCCAATGTATAACTGTTATTTGACCCTCTAGAGCCTAATAAAGAGACAATAACTCTCACAGAGTATATCCCTTTAACTATGGTAAATAATTTTCAACAGATGACAACAATTACCTTTTTTATTTTCTACTTCTACTGGGTACTGGGTGGTTTGGTAGCGGTTTGGGTACCGTAGCCTCCAGCCCAGACAAACAGAGGGCTCAGGAGCTCCTTCTTTTATTCTTCACCCTCGTATTTCTGCGTTCTTGACCTGTCACCTTGAAACCATCTGATTCTGTCTCGTAACGGAGCAGCCACTTGTCTCGGGTTCCCCCGGGATTTGCCCCTTGAGGGGGCTTGTTAAGAGAGAAGGATGGGACTCACGACAGACAGCCCACCAGGTTTTATTGTTTGGGCCGACAGGGAGTCGCGTCTCGGCGGCCGAGCCATAAATAATTCTTAAATTTATTGGTCCCTTTAGAGAACGCCCCCCACCGCCCAACTACCCCCAAGCCAGGTAGGTCAGATTACAGGGCTTATCAGCATGGGACCACGCACCCTCTTGTCTCCCTATTAATCTGAGGCCCAGCTGAATTAAGCGAGTGGAGTTCTGTCGGCTCATGCGTCCACATCAGCAGTCGGAAACTCTTTGAGATTTAATTCCTCCCAGTGCCTCATTGGTTTCCTTCTACTCAGCGAAAAAAATGATTGGCTGTTTAAAGGCCCCTACAACAAATTTGCAGCGATGAAATGAAAGCAGACATGAGAGTGGATTTCATGGGTGGGGAAAAAAAAGGGGAGGGGGGATCTGGGAGTCTAAGGAAAGACAGGGAGGCATGGGTCTGAGCTCAAAGGTAATCAGAGATAAAAAGAGGTAACATACATAATTTGTATTAATCACAATGTGGGGAATTCATCTCCCATCTTGGGACAAAACACTGATCAACCCCAAACCAATTACTTTAGATTTAAGACTTGGTATTGGGGTTGAAAATGGGGATTACAACTAGTTGTGGTCGAGGTTAGACTAAGCCTCCAAGGAATTAATGCAAGTCAATGCAATGTCCTCACAAGTGACAAAAAAAGCAAGTTTTTTGACTTTGGCCCGGATGAAAGCAAGGTTTTACCCCTTCGTTTCGCTTTACGTCCTTGGAACGGGATTAGTTGTTTTTGTCTAAGACACATTCTTTCCCATCTGAGGACCCTAGTTGACATTTTTTGCAAATTTCATGCAGCGGATGCAAAACAACAAACAACAACAGCATCATCTTTGCTCTGGAAAAATAAATCAGGGTGTTCGAACCGGATGTCAGACATTATGATATAAAACCTGAATAAGAGGTTGATTGAATAACATTTCACAGCAGGATTTACCTTCACACCCAGAGGCTTATTCAGTTCAAGTTATGAAAAACAAGCAGGTGAGGGTTTCAGTGTGTACTTCAAGGATACAGGGATTATGACAAGATTCAGACTTGTGACGGCCAAGTCACGGGCAACTTTTACAAATCAGTGTTTAATCCTGCTCCCCTACAAAAACAAGTGTCATGTGCCCTATTTGATTCTCCCCATAGACACACTGCCATATGAAAACTTATTCTTCCCTCATTTTCTCAGATATAAAGTGCACAAGGATTACATTTGCCGCCTTATGCACCAAATAACACAATTACTTCCCTTATTGACTATTTAGTTGCTTTTTACAGCATTTGTTTCAATGTCATTGTCATTTTCTAATTGGTTATCACCTTGTCTCTGTTTTTGTGGATATCTGATTTCTATAAACTACATGTTTTTTTTTTCATCTGTACAGTTTTGTTATTTTCCTTTGGTCTCTCCGTCAAGTTTTTTAATCATGTGTACACACAACCTACGCTGAAAAAAACAAATGACTTGAAACAGAATTGGCATAAAAATATTGCCACAACAACTGTGTCATGCAGACACACACAAAGTTTTACCAAAATAAATAAACAAAAAAGAAAGAGGAAAAAGCAAAACTAACAGATAAGCCACATTAAACTGTAACATCTGCAGTACGTACACAGACCCCGACACCACAGTCAACTGTAAAACAACCCCCGAGGTCGTTGGTACCATAATCCGAAGAGTCCTTTTAACTCACAGCACCATATCTTGGAACTAAAAACCTTCTGTAACAGCAGAGCGATAGCCAGATCTGAGGGAACCCATGCCGAAATGGGGGGGTTCCAGATCAAAGCAGAAATCCCTACAGAGCACAAAATTGGTGCAAATTGCTGTTGCACAACTGGAAACTCAACCAACCCATGAGGGAAGACTGACATTAAAGAAAGTGTCATTACATAAGAGAGGAGAGAGAAGATAACAGCAATGTTCAGTGTGCCTGCCTATCTGAATCTCTGAATTGGATTTTACTGATTTGACTTGATTTTCTTGTGTGTGTGTGTGTGTGTGTGTGTGACCGTCGTAGAAAGAGAGAGCAGCTGATGTGTGCAGAGAGAGCGCGACTCCTCCTACCTCAAGGAGCTGTACTCTCACTTTGTTGTACGCTTTTAGCCAGCGAACTCTGGATGGGGAGCAGGGTGGAGGACCGTCCTCGAAGAAACTGGGGGGCGATAAAGCAAAGAGATCAGTGGGTTCAAAGGGAGCGGAAGATGGCAGACGCGAATCAATATCAAAATTAAATCCGGCCACCGAATCTCGCAGCGGGAGGACAAGCGCACATTTTTTTCAGTTGTCTTAAAACAATCTTTCAATGTCTCGATGAATCAGACTAACTCAGAATGCTTCAGCTTAATTTTAGAATGTACCTCTGCACAAAAACGAGTGTGGATTTCATTGCCATCTCTTACAGTAGAAGCCCATTGTGATGGGATCTTTTAACAGACAGTGAGGAGGCAAAGCCCAATTTCAACGTTAACATGAGCACCTGACTATTGTTTTAAGACTGACACTGAAAGATATGAGCCTATCTTTTAAAGATGTCACATAAGGATCTGTCAGCTCAGCTGTTTTTTCTCCTGTATTCGGAGTTGCCAGTCCTCCTGCATCACAGTCCTTGTCAGTGGTAGCAATCAATACATCTAGTGGCAGTTTCTATTACACCACCAAGTAAAAAATCCCTCATTGTCTTCCCACCAGCCAACTCTACACATTTTGTTAATTGGAATAACCAAGCTAACACTGTTCCAACTGTACGTCTATATTTTTTACATACCAGATTTTAGTATGAATCTTGTTATCATGGTTGTCCAAGATTGGTTTGGGCAGGATGACCGAAGAGTCCTTCGAATCTTTGTTTGAACCGGGCTCCGGTAGTGGATGCAGCTCTTTCTCCTCCTCCTCTTCCTGCTCGTCCCAGGTAGATGGCTGGCTATGGAGAGGGGGATGAGGGCGGCCGGGGTGGCAGGACTCTGGATCTTGGCGCTCCTCAGGTTCAGAGCTGAGTTGGGAGCTGGCCGGGCTGAGGTTGCCCGATGAGTCGAACCGACTGCTGTCCGGTGGACTGTAAGGGAACGAGATTGTTATTAATATTGTGGTGGTCTGGGAATGCAACATGTTAACAATGAACATCTATGTGAAATCGAAGGTTTTATTCCAAAATTCTGAATTTAGGAAAATGCCAATTCAAATTCGTGGTTTTTCAAAAACATAGATGATATGAAAAGCATTGTTGAAGAAAATGCATTTTTTGTGTACTTTGAGTGGAGGGTATTAGATTTTGGAATGAAACTATTAAATTACTAAAGGAAGAACTGGGGGTAAAACTAAGGGTAAAAGGAAACTTTTAAACATCAGATCCAAGTGACATTAAACAACCTAAACAAGCTACAAAGTCTGTAGCTTTCTCGAAGTTGTGTGGTCAAGATGCATGTTAAAGACGGTGGCAGCATGTTGTTAAAGACACCAGCTATTACAATTTTTCAATTTGAAAGTTCTGTCTAGAAGCCAAAGTGTGAGTGCAGAATAAAGAAATAATGTTTTTAATTTACCTACTTCTAATACAGTACATTTACGGGATCTACTAATGTATGGACAATACAATGACAAATGCACATTATAATTTTTCAACCTATTAGTAAGATTGAAACTAAAAGGTTAAAAACTCTGTTTGAGCAATTAACCTGGCTGCTAAAAATCATAAGTGGCTGACTGAATGGGAGAGTACTGTATAGCTGTCGGACGATTGAAACTGCTAACGAGGAAAGTGGCTCCGTGCTTTAACTGGTGTGATTTACTTTGTCTTGGGGGCAGGCCAAATTACTTCTCACTGTTCCCTTTATTCCCGTGTCCAGCCTGCCTCCGTGGTGTGCACTGTCACACCATCATAAATCTATCAGAGTTTAATTCATATAAACAAATTGGCTGAGGCTTGGAGAATAATTCAGAGAACTGCAGGGGACAGAGAAAGGAGGGGCTCTATACATGCCCCACAAGTGAAAAGCTAATAAATAAAGACCATTGGTTTCTTCATTCATTGCACTTCCATCATTGTCAGGGAAGCTATTACTTAGGTACTGTATGTACAAAAGGCTCCAGTGCATTTACACATAATGGTGAGCAACTTCCAAGCAGATGTGATCATTTCCCTCCCTGATCGAGAAACTCACAATGTCAGGTTTCACTGAATGGAATGTATTTATAGATGTGTGCATGATACACAGTATATATTTAACAAGAAATTAAATTTGTTGACTTAAATTTCTAAATCTAGAAATATGCTTAGGTTAAGTTGTGGGATGGGAAAAGGAAAAGTACAGTGACTACAGAACTATGGATATCAAATGTCATCCAAACAAAAATGGGACAAGGAGAGCAGAGCAGAGGCTACACATTAGTCTACATTAGCATGAGTAATGAACAATGCCATTAATCATGCAAATTGCACTAGCCTTTTCGCAGCTTCCTTTGTCAACAGGTCCTTTGGTTGCTCTGTGCCCAAATCTGCATGCATGGTGTCAGGTGTGTCAACATCACTCTTATCTGCTTCACATGGAGTGAACTTTAACTGGGGTTTATCCAAACCTTCTGCTAGTGAAACCGAGTCAGAGGGGAGGCCAGACTGCAGTGACTGTGCTAAGGTGTCACAGCTTCCTGTTTTTGACGTTTCTGTTGGCCCTTCTGTATCACTGCCATCTGCACTTTCAGTTTCTCCAGAACCTCGAGAAATTTTCTCAGACTCTGGTTGACGGGATTCATCTTCAGACTTTGGACTTTGAGACTGAGGTAGGGCTGTGACCACAGGAGGTGGGAATTCGGTTTTGGGAGGGTCAGAGTTCCCAAACACTGAGCCAAATTTCATGCCAAACATGGATGAAGCAGGTGATTGTTCTTCCTTTCCAGTTGGCTTTTCATCCTGGAAAATACCAGCTGAAATGTTTCTAAATCCAGAAAAGAGACCACCATCTGTCTGTTGTGGCTGTGGTGCCTTTGCACCGGTGGCTGGAGATGGTGTGGTGGAGAAAAGGGATCCAATAGATGACGTACCTTCAGCAGCTACAGACATAAAACCAAATTTGGTTGCACTCAGACCCGGTATTTCAAACATGCCTTCGGTTTCGGGAGCCGGAGGTGGTTCAGCTTTGTCAGGGACTTCAGAACCTGGCCCCACTAAATGCTTAGCAGACCCGTCATCCTCTGCTTCTTTCTCAGAGAAAGCATTTTTAATGGTGGATTCGGTTATGGAACTTTCTTCTCCTTCTATTTTGTCTGTTCGTTCTGCCTCCTCCACTAACCCTTTCTCGGGGACCTCAGAGTCCTCAGGGCTTCTCACATGTCCATCTCCAGATAAAGACGTCCTCTCTGTATCTTTCTTTTCAGTGCTCTCAGAGACTGTTGTGTTTTCAGAGGTCTCTGCTTGTCCAGACTGTGTGGCCAACTGTTGAGGTTCCTCAGAGTTTGTTGTCTCAGGACCTTTGAACATACCAAATAGGTCACTGGTGAGCGATTCTGTAGCAATGCCACTTGGAAGGCCAAAAAAGCTTTTCTGCTGCTGCTGCTGCTGCTGTTGTTGTTGTGGCTGACGAGGAGCAGGTGATGATCCAAAAAATGAACCGGGTGAACTTGAAAAAAATCCACCAACAGTCGGTGATTTACTTGGGGCAGTTGGGGTAGAAAACATAGACATAAAGCCAGAAAATGGAGCTCGCTCAGGGGGCTTCTGTGGTCCTGGTTGCCTTGGTCCGGCCATTCTTGGCCCTGGCATTCTTGGCCCCCCCATTCGTGGTCCTCCCATTCGTGGTCCTCCCATCCTTGGTGCTCCCATTCTATGTCCTGGTGGGCCAGGTGGCCTGGCTATGCCTGCGCTGGGCTGCTGCTGTGGTGGAGGACTAGAAGGTCCCAATGATGGACCTTTCAGAGGCCCCACAGCTTGAGATGTCATGGTCTGTGGTGAGTTGGTACCACCATTGTTTTCTTCATCTGCTCCTGAAACTCCTGCAATAGAATTACTTTCAAAGGGTTTCTCTAATCCATGTTTAAGTTCTGTACTAGCTTCTCCAGGCTGTAATATTGCCTGACTTTGTTCCTTTGGAGTATCGTCAGATGTGGCTTTCAACTCTTCTTTAGTAGATTTTTCTGATTCTGAAGCTGTAGTCTCTGTTGTAATTTCACCCACCACAGATTCCACAGTAGGTTTCTCTGTAACTGCTATCACTGAATCAACTACAGTTGCCTCTTCAGTAGACTTTTCTACATGTGGAACAGCTTCTTGTTCATTAACGACTTTTAAAGGTTCCTTAGTTAATTCCACCACCTCTTCAACTGCTGTTTTTTCTTTGCCAGTCACTTCCAAAAGCTCCTCAGATGATTTCTCCACAACTGCAACTGCTGTTTTTTCTCCAACAGCACCTACCAAAGGAACCTCAGATGATTTTTCCATCTCTGAAACAGCAGTTTGTTCTTCGAGACCAACTTTCTGTGGCTCCTCACTTTGATTTTCTATCTCTGGAATTGTTCTCTCTTCTTCTGGAACAGCTTTCACACATTCCATATCTGATGTTGTGTTTTTGTCATCATCACCTGTAACAGTTTCTGATATCTCCATAATGTCACTTTTTTCTAATGGGCTTTTGTTGACAGGTAAGTCAGCATCATCACCTGTGCTCTTAATTTTAAAAGTATCTGTTTCCGATTCAGCAACTTTTTTCTCAGCATCCATTGTATCTTTTATTTCTTCATTTTCTTTTTGGATTTCTGACTGTTCACTTACTAGTTTTGCAGCTTGTTGGTCCTGTAGTGTCTCTCTCTCTAGTAGATTACTGATTGCATTGGGTGCATCTGTGACAGAAGCTTCAACCACAACTGACGTATTTTCGTCACAGGATGTATGTTGTTGCATCACGGCTCTTTTGTTTTGGCATGCCTGTTCTACTTGGAGGTCATTCGTAACTGATGATGTGGAAAGAGGCTCAGATGGTACATTTTCCATGGCTTCAACAACGTTATCCTTTGCTTCTTCTGAAAAAACTTTTGTGTCTGGTGGTTTTGTTTGTTCCGAGGCAATCTCCTCTTTCACCGGAACAATTATCTCTGGCTCTGTTTTGGTTTCCTCCAAGAAAGACATTCCAAACAGGCCAAACCCAGTTTTAGATTTGTTACCATCAGAACTCCCACCAAGTGAAAACACAGAGGAAACTTTGAAAACACCCTCTGAATCAGGTTGTTTAGTAACTGGAGAATGTGATTCTGATGCTTGCTGGTTTTGTCCACCAAACATAGAGAACAGACTTTTTCCTGAGGGCTCTGAACCTCTGGGTCTCGGTGGTGTAACTGTTGGTCCTGGTGTGGGTGTTCTAGGTCCAGTTTGGGGCTGGGCACCCAGACCTCCGAACTTGGAAAACAACCCTGCACCAGAGGTATCTTTCTGTGGTGTAGAACCTGGGAGGATGCCACCGAATAAAGAAGATCCAGTGGAAGGTCCTCTTGGTGTGGCAGTAGCCCCAGGATGGCCTCTAGGACTGGGTGGCTGCTGAGGTGCAGATGCACCAAACATGGAAAACAGCCCTTTTCCTGGAGGTTCTTTGGGTGGAGGACCTCTAGGCCGCACACTTCCTACAGTTGGACCTCTTGGGCCAGATGGTGGCTGACTACTGGAGCCACCAAACATAGAGAATAAGCCTTTTCCCTGGGGCTCTTGTTGGGGTGACAGTGGTGGGTCTTTTGGGGCATTTGACCCACCAAACATTGAGAGTAACCCCGTGCCAGGAGTGTCTTTGGTAGATGAGCCAGGAAGAATGCCACCAAGTATTGATAAACCAGGCTGGGATGACGTCTCCTGTGGGGTTGCACTGGTGCCACTAAACACAGAAAATAAGCCTTTTCCAGGTTGCTCATTAGACTTTTCAGACTCAGGCTGATCAACCTTGACATCTAAACTATCATCTTTGGAGGTGGTGATTTCCTCACTGGGAGGTTTGATAAGACTGCTCTCGGGGGCAGATAAGGTGACAACCCTTTCAGTTTTGACTTGAGGCTGCTGGACTTCTACAGGTGATTCTACATCTGACCCTGAACATAATTCTTTCTGTGACAACTTATCAAGAGTCTGAACTTCTTCAGGCAATACAGCATCTGAAGATGTGCTTTCATTCTTTTGGGCTATCTCTTTAAGAATTTCATTACTTTCTTGTGGTGCCTGGGAAGTTGTGTTTTCAACCTGATGGGCCACTTCACTTAGAGGCTTAACTAAGTCAACTGGTGTTATGTCTGAGGCTGTTGATTTTCTGTCCTTGGGGGACAGCTCAATGGGGGACTCACAAGCCTCAGTGGTCTCTGCTTTTACTTCAGCTTCTGATAAGGTAGCATCTGAGGTTGGGCTTTTCTCAGTCAAGATGTGCTGTGAATCATGTTCATCTGCATGCTTACAATCTGCTGTGGTCAGTGTAGGTGACATCTCTGGTAAACAGGTCTTGACCTTCTCTGACACGATGAAAGCCTCTGTGGTCCTGATTTCAGCAGCCCTAGTATCATCAGATATATCAGACTGTCCAGTAATATCAGAAGAGATACATTCCTTTGAGTCTGGTGGTACTACTTCTATGGGAGTAGTATCTTCAGAAGCGCCCACCTCTGGTGGTTCAGGCTTGTTGTATTCATTAAGCTCATGTTCATTTGTCTCTTCTTCTGGTGAACTTGCTGCAGACACAAATATATGGGGCAGTCTAATGTAAGGTTTTGTCTCTGTATCAACAGCAGGTGCTTCTGAGCAATTAATGCCGATGTAGATTGACTTTGGAGGGATTTTATCCTGTGATATATTGGCTATGGAAGACACCTCACCAAGTCCAGTGTTGGCATTGACAGTTTCTGTGGGTACAGTTTGTTTGATTTCCTCTGTGCTTTGTTGTTGTGACAGGTCTGTATCAGATATCGCCATATTATCTGTGATGAGAGCAACCTCTTTGGTAATTATGTTAGAAGCAACCTCTGACAGGGTTTCAGAAATATCTCCTGAACTGCCTTTACTTTCAATTCCTTTGGATTGAATGGCATCTGGTGGTTTAGCCAGTGAAGATTCTGAAGGGAGGATTTCTTTTTCTGGTGTCTCCCTTGCTGGGCTTACATTTAGTGTTTCCTCTGGTTGCTGATAGTCTTGAGAAATAGATGTAAACTTGAAATCATAGACTGGTGACTCATTGGAGGGAGAGGCCATAGGAGATATCACTGGTGATGTTTGGGGACTCACACCAATTAAAACAGAACCTTCTCCTCTATATTGTGAATCAGTAACTAGTGATGGTGCTGGGACCAACCGCGTCTTCAGGGCTGCAGATTGATCTTTGAATAATTGAGATGGGGAGAAAGCAGCTAACTCACCCCCAGTTGTCACTGGGCTAGAATCAGTGAAGGATTTCATTTGTATAGTTGGAGATTCCAGAGGGCTTTTTGTATTTGACACATCACTATCTTCATTGGGTAATTTTGAAGCTGAGTCATTTTGATCTCTAACAAGAGCTGGTGTGCAAGGGAGGGAACTTGACACGACAGTCACGTGTGGGCTTAAAGGAATTGTGTCTGGTATTTTAACAAAAGGCGTTGCTGAGGCAGTTGTTTCTATTGCAACATGGCTTACAGCAGGAGTCTGTGTTGGGGTGATTTGCATCCTGTGATCGAAAGATGTAGACACACTCAGAGTGTGGTGTGGCACAACAGCATCTGCTTTTGTACTGACAGATTGTTGTGATCCAATACCACTAAATAATGAAATCAAACCCTTGACAGAGGTTGATCCTGCCTGTGCTGAAGATATTTCTGGTCGTTTCATTTCAGCTCCAAAGCCCTGCTTCAGATCACTACACTTTACAGGCATCGGGTCATGTTTTGTGATGGGTTGTGCTGAACTAAGTGCATTGACCTCTGATACACACTGAATTGAAGCCACAGCACTTGAGGGTACAGCTGGTTTGTGACATTGCTCAGCACTGACAGGGCATTGGCTTGGGACAGGTTGTTTACAGAGTTGAAGAGGTTCTTTTGCATGAGACACAGTAGCTGCACTGCTTTGCATAGGCTGCATACCCAAAGATGGCAGAGAAGGATCTGGTTTTTGTCCATCATGTGCTTGCTGAATAACTGAAGCAGGCGGTGGCTGAATGTTCAAAGACAGTGGGGTAGTAGCAGTTTGGGATCTACTATGTATTTGCTTGGAAGATAAGGGGGGCAACGAGTGCCCATCTCTTGTAATTGTTCCACATTCTGATGTACTTCCCTCAGTGCTCCCATAGCTGTCCATAGTTGGCTGCTTGATAAGAAATCTGTGTCTGGGTGTCATGTCATGCTGAACACTCGTATCTTGTCTTTGCAACTTTTGAGCCTTTGGTTGGGAGATAACAAAGGATGAATTCCTGACAGTTTCCATATCAGGCTGCTGGTTTTGCTGTTGTGGGACTGCATGTTGTGTTTGCAATTGAGGTATATTTGGAGGCAAATGATCTGGCTTCTTGGATTCTACATTACTGACATGTTGATATGCACCATTGAGAGAGAAACTAGTAACTGCACTGTCCTGCATAGCTTGGGGAGAAAAATTTTGAGGAGAAGGTTGTGTCTTCCTAGGTATCGAAGAAGAAACTGAAATATTCAATGGTGCAGAGTTCAATCCTGTTCCTGACAGCCCCCTGCCATTCATTCCCAGTTGGGTGGTGGCCTGTTTGACAGTGGAATATCCCCTATATTGTAATGAGTTCTGAATTTGAGAAATTTCTGTATCTTCTCTAGACTCCTTAAGGGTAGATGCAGGTATATATTGCTGTTGCCGGTAAAGACTACTTTGAGACTGAGAGGAAAGATCCCTTGCATCTAGGTGACTGACAACTTCGATTTTGTTTTGAGGATCCACAGTCAGGTCAACAATACCGGATAATGTTTTCTTTTCTAATTGCTTTCCAGTTTGCCTTCTTTCAAATATTTCTTTCTTTGCCTTGTTATTAGTGTAATTCATGGGGAGTCCGTCTTCTGGTTGAATGTGGTTACTTGAAATGTTAATTGTACTTGGGCTCTGTTTTGCAGAGAAGTCCACTGGCTTATGTTGTTGTTGGGTGTCCTTGTAGGTGGTCCTTGAACCAGAGAAGACTGCATTACTATGGTTGGTAGATAATTGCCTATGTCTCAGTGTCTCAGTTGTGTTTATTTCGCTTATGGCTTGTCTTGTGTGTTGATATACAGATTGCTCCACTATGAGTGGTACACCAACAGAACTATTTTCTGTTACAGTTGCCTTGTTTCTGACCAATGGCACAGCTTCAGTTGGCAAGATATCCAGAGCGATTTCATGTTGTTTCTGCTGTGGTTTTGGAGACATGTCTAAGAAGCTTTTTATGGAGTTAGCAGGGGCTGATGGTCTTTGATCAACATCACTGTGCACAAAAACTTGTTGCATCCTTTCTTGCCATCCTTCCTGTGTCTGTTGCCTTTTTGGTTCTTCTTGGGAGAGCTGTGTCTCCACAATTAGTGGAACACCAACCGAATCTCTTTGAGAATGTGCAAAATCTGATGGCCTTGTTCTTACAAGTGATACTGGATCTGAATGGTTGAGTACTGTGTCTGATTTAAATGTCTTTGTTGACATATCTAATGTGCCTTTAACAGAGTTTGCTGGAGCTGTAGAGAGTGGATAAGGTTGGATAATGGGCGGTGACATACCACTGGTCAAATTTACCCTCGGGCATTGCACCATCTTACTGCTGGGAAGTGGTTGATGCAGGACCAGGGTAGTATTTATATCCAGGGTTTGCTGTTTTTGCTCACCAGTCATGGTTTTAGGTTGCTTCTGACATGTTGACTCCAGATGTGCTGGTTCAACTACCAAAGGAACACCAACAGAATCTCTTCTAGCAACTTCTCTTGCACTTGGCTTATTAACAAGTGAAACTGCTTCACTTTGAATAGACTCACATTCTGGCGTTGTTGTTTCCATTGTGGCTTGGCATGGCTTGGGTGACATGTCTAGTGCTAGAGCTGTGGTAAGTTTTGTTGAAGTGGATGTCTGATGAGTTTGAATGGTGGCTGATGACTGTGAAAGTAAGTGATTTGACTTGGCAAAAACATCAGGTTTGCTTTGCTGCAATTGTTGTTGAGATAGCATAGAATCTGATTGGCATTGAGTCTTATTATCAAACCCCTGCTGTACATTTGCAGGGGAGTTGATCATGATGTCACAAAGAGGTTCTTGAGAACAGATATCTTTAACTAATGGTAAACCTACAGAATTTCTTCGTGCAAGTTCACGGACACTTGGCTTGCCTCTCGTTAGTGGTATAGCTTCAGTACAAGTGTCATCTGTGCTTAATTCCATAACCACCTCCTTCAATTCAGCAGAGGATTTACAAGTCATGTCTAATGTGGCCTTAATTGTATTGGCTGGTGCTGTGGCTTGCTGGAGCGGTCTACAAATTTCAAGGGATTCGGAAGACTGAACTAAGAGAGGTTGCTGTCTTGATAACGATATCCTTCTACTACCAAATGGAATCTCCTCTTTGCTAACAGAAATTTCTACCTGATTACTCATAATAGTAGGGTAATGATGTCGACCAGAAGTTAGGGAATGAATATACTCTGTTGTTTGTCCCTGAGGCTCCGGTGATTCTCCCCTATATGACAAGTCAATGGATGCATGACGACTAGGCCTTGTGTCTGCCTCCTCAGAGATTGATGGTTTTCTTTTTTTCAATGAAAGAGCTTCACAGACAGGATCCTTTGATAGTACAACAGTTTGCTGAGTCTGCTTAGTAATGGTTTTGGCAGACATATCTAAGGTAGCTTTAACTGCGTTTGCTGGTGCAGTGGTCTCCTGATATTTCTGAGCATTACCACTAGACTGACAGAGAGGAGGGGTAAAAATTGTTCTCTTAGAGTCAACAGGAATCTGCTGTCTCAAACCAGTTGTAACTATTGGTGAGTTTTCCCTCCGTTGGTGCCCCTGAGGTTCAACTTGATTACTCATAACAGGGCTTACCAGTGGAGACGTATGTACAGGTTGTATCGATCCAGTTTTTACCGTGTCTTTGAAATCACCATTGCGGCTTGATGTTTTCCTTGAAATATAGGTGACAGGAGAGCTTGTTGCTGATAGCATGATGTTTGAGTCAGATCTCTTTGATAATTCACCAGACGACGAAAGAGATGATTTGGTTGTAATGACATTTGAAACTTTGCCAGAGGCTGTAACATCAGTTTGGTTCGTGTTAGTTGTTATAGAGGTACCGTGGGGCGCTCTTGGCCTATAGCTGTTCTCAGAAAGTGATCCCAGAACTGAAACTCTTTTACTTTCCTGTAATGTGCCCACAGTGGGATATTCCAAATTGAGGCATTCAACTTCGTCTTCCTCAGTCTGTTTTGTAAGATCTACAGCAACTGTGGTCTTGTCAGTCAAGTCTACATTTGCCATATTGTCCACGTCGTTCCTCTCTTTGAATCTCTTCAACTTGTACTTTGTACAGTCTACAACTTCATCTTTTTGTGTAGATTCTATTTTGGCATCTGTTGAATATTTTTGTTTGATATTTTTGTTTTTGTTAATTGTGGCAGTCAAATCTAGGACTTTATTGCCTATTTGGGTGCCAATAGGAGTGCCAAAGTTATGATTTCTTTTGTATAGGTAGGCTTCATTATATGTATTTGAGTCATTCAGTATATGTAACTGTGGTGTAATTTCCTGGAATGAATCTTGCAGAGGCTTTTGAGACACGGAGGATGTTTGGTCCACTACTAAAGTACTGCTGTCTTTGCTAATGTCACATGTCACTGTGACTGTGGTCTTATTTGCTTGTGACAGTACTCTAGGTTTGTCTGCCTGAGATGGCTGCCTTGCAAGCCGAGGTCTCTGTGGGGAAACAGAGGGCACAGTTGAGGTAGATGTAGTGGGTAAACTCCCAACTGAAGTTGGTTGTGCTGGAGGAGCTGCAGAGCAGTCCCCTTTACTAACAGCTGGTTGTGTAGGCAGTTTCTTTCCAACCTGTACAGGTCCTGGTATTTTAGAAGCTGAAGGAGTCTCACGAAGATTTCTGGAAATTTTTGAAGTCTCTGGAACCCTGCTAGACACTGATGGTGATGTGGCAGTTGTTGAGGATGACACTGTTCCAGTTTTACTTGCCACAGTATTTGAAGACATACCAACAGCTGAAAATTTGGAGCTTGATTTTTGTCTTGGTTGGTCTGCAGGTGTATCTTCTACATGAGCAATTCTAATTTCCGGGATTGGGTAAGATCTGTTTGGGGAGGTTTGTGTTGAATAGCGCCTTGGAGAAGGTGCAGGTGAGGTTGTAAGCACATCTGGTATTCCCTGATTCTTCCAGTATGGCCCCCCGTGTCCCCCTTTTAGTGTCTTTGAAGTAAGATCAGCGGCCTCCATTGGCTCCTCTCTACAGCTTTGACTATTTTGTACTGATTCCACCTTGATCTTTTTAAGCTTGTATACAGTAAAGTCTAGAGGCTGCTCTACTTGAGAAGATAAAGATTCCTGAAACATTTGTGAGAAACTTTCCAAATTCATGTTCATGATTTTTTCCCCTTTTCTAAGGGCAGAAGTCAAGTCCATTGGCGCATCAGAAAGTAGTAACTTATTCTGTTGCTGGCCTGGAATCCAGAAGCCTTTATCCTCAGGGCAGAGGGGGATTTTAAATCCACAAAGGGTTACTTTGTCCTTTTCTTGTTGTTTCAGAATTTTAGCAATGTTTTCAGTGATATTTCCTAGAGCTTGCACATCCTCTGGTGCTGCACAGGCATAGAGATGTCTGCCAGCTCTGTCAGTTAAAAGGGAATATATGTATTCCTCATCTGTATAAACATAATATCCACAGTCTCCAGCCTCAGCTGGCCACCACATTCCTTGTTCCAATAGTGAAAGCCATTGTTGATACCACTCAGAATCCTCAAAGAGTATTTCATCATCTGTATCTCCTGTAGCTCCTGCACACCTGCTTAAATCCATAGCACCACGTGTTAAATCCACTGGACCTTTTTTTGTGGCAAGTCGTTTTAAAAACTCAGTAGCTGATTTCAAACCAAAGTTGTCATCTTTTACATCACTACTAACACAACTTTTTTCCACTACTTTGCTGAATTCCTGTACATTGCATTCTTTCAATGACTGACATCTACTTAACCCTGTCGTTCTTTTTTCTGTGGACAGATTCAGAGCACTTCCTCCAACAATCCAAGGTTTTCTGTTCCTATCAAGATCATTCAAATGATCACAGCTACTCCAGGGTTTCTTTTCTCTGCAACTCATGTCAAACAAAACAAGATCTTCCTCTGGCTCAAGAAAGCGATTTCTGCTCTCAAAAAGCTGGGCAGCAGCATCCCTCCAAGGGTGTGAGGGTACATTGAAGTCACTGATGTCCATTTCTTTAGGATTTAAACACATTTGATTCTCCCGTTGAGGTGGTCTAACCGTGGATGGTATTTGCCCTTGGCATGCCTGGAAGCATTCCTGAACTTCAGTAGCAAGGGCCTCAGCAAGGGCATAATCATTGAGTTGCTGCCAAAGAAGAGCTTCTATGAGACACTGGTGCTCATAGAGCTCTGGTGGAATAACACCATGTTCTGTAAAGTTGTATAAAAGATCCTTGTAACCATACTCATCTGCTGTCCCATACAAGAGACGTTGAATTTCCTCAAGATAACGTTGGGTCGGGGAAATTGTAGGCTCTTTAGTAACTTGAGATTGCAGAGAACCTTTATGAGTGTCTGAAACAGCAGCAGTTGTGAGTGTTACTGTACTTGTAGGGATACCCTCCTTACTCTTTGGTAGTAAACGATCGAGAAGACCTTTTTCGCTTTCCTTTCCAGGAGTAGAAGTGCTACTGTCACCGGGGCCTGTTTTGAAAATACTGGATAACAAACCAGGAGATGTGCTCTCTGTGCTGGTTTTTGGTTCTTCCTTTCCAAGCTGAGGGGTTGATGGCCCCTGTGTCTTTGATGATGGCTCCTCTGTGACACTAAAAAGACCTGAGAGGAAACCTTTTTGAGCAGGACCTTTTGAATCCTTATCTGAGGCCACATCTTGTGATGAATGCATCTCTACTGGTTTGATTCTCTGAATCTGTGGTCGGCCCTGCCCTGCACGTGACTGCTGTTTTTGCTGTGTTAATTCAGTGTTCACCTGATTAGCAGGTGATGATGACTGTTCCACGGTACCTGAAATTTTGTTTAACAGACCAGAGAATACTCCCCCTGATTCAGACTGGGCTGGATTTGGCCCTGACTTAACAGATGGTTGACCTGTCTGAGCAGGCACGGGTGACTGTTGCTCCTGCGGCACATTTTCACCAGATGCAAGTTTCAGGATGCCTGAAAGCAGGCCTCCACTTTGACTAGGCTGTGGGGTAGCTGTTTGTTGAGGACTTGTCATTTTTCCAGGCTGTGGTTGTTGAGGTGATGTCTGACCAAACAGACCAGACAAGAGTCCTCCTTGCTGAGTGGGTTGAGATGATTGTTGACCAGCAGACTGACCAGGTCCAACAATTTTTGATATATTGGCCTGTTGAGATCTAGTCTGTTGAGTGGGCTGTTGTGGTACATTATCAGTAGATGCTAACTTATTAAAAAGCCCAGAAAACAGCCCACCTTGCTGCGGCTCTGGTGCAGAGGCAGCAGGTTGTGGAGGTATCTGGTTTTGCCTCCGCAGAGGTTGTCTATTACCTTGTTGGGGTTGATGCTGGTTTGGATGACTATCAGTTGGCTGCTGTTGTGCTGGAGGAGTAGGACCTGTTGAAAACAGCCCAGAGAGGAAGCCTCCCTGTTGATTAGGTGGTTGCTGGGCCACCTTAGGGCCCGCTTTTTGTGCCTGTTGTTGCTCTGACTGATTCCCTGCTGAAGCCTGTGGGGTGCCCACATCTGCGATTTTGTTAAATAATCCAGTGAGCATGCCTCCGGGACTACTTGGGGGCTGTTGTGGAGGGACCTGATTTTGTCGTTGTAGGTTTTGTCTATTACCCGGTTGCTGATTCGGTTGCCGCCCAGATGCGCCACTCTGTTGCTGGCTTTGTGAGGCCTGGACTGGGTTTACAGGAGGGGAGTCCTGGCCCCCAATGCCAAAAAGACCAGAGAAGAATCCTCCTTGCTGAGGAGATGCTTGCTGCACTGGCTTTTGGTTAGTGTCTTGAACTCTAGCTTCTAATTGAGATGGAGAGGGATTAGGTTCCACGATCTTGTTAAAAAGTCCTGACAACATGTTGCCAGATTGCTGATTTGGTTGTGTGGATTGTGTAGCCAAAGGTCCTTTTGGTGGCTGGGTGGCACTTTCTGTGAGTTTCAACAAACCCCCAAATAATCCACTCGGTTGAGGCACTGTTGCTGTTTCTTTAGTAGGTGGTTTTTCTGTTTTTTGATCAGGTTCGTGCTGTTGGTCTGGTTGTTGATCTGAGGCTACAGGTCTACTTAGTTGTTGGTCAGGTTGACCTTTGTCAGGGGGAGGTGGTTCTGTTGAACCCAATTTAATGAATCCTGACAAAATTCCTGCTGACTTAGTAGGAGGAGTGGTCTCTTGACTCAAGCTTTGTCCAGGTCCCTCAGTTTTCGCTGTAGGGTCAGTCAGTTCTGGATGTGACTCATGACTGGACTGAACTGGTTGAGACCCAGTGACTGTGTCTGCAGCTTTTTTCAAGAACCCAGATAAGACCCCTCCAGAAGGTGGCTGTGCATTAGCTGGCTGTCCTTGCCTTTCAGTTGGATTTTGGCCAGCTTGGCTTCCTGGTAACATTGATGGTGACTGATTTGTAGGAGCAGAAACACTATCAGAGGCAAATTTTAAAAATCCAGAAAAAAGTCCTCCTGACTGCTGTGTGGAGGAATTCTGCTGTGCTTGGGGAGAAGGCTGGGAAGGTGATGAAAATAGGCCTGAGAATAGCCCACCCTGCTGAGAGTTACTATCACCTCCCTGTGCTTTCTTGCCAGATGACACATCTTCCACCGATCCTAGTTTTAACAAGCCAGAAAGAATTCCTTGAGCCTGTGAGGCTTGTGGCTGTGAGCCTGTGAGGCTTGTGGCATGTTCCACAGGCTTTGGAGGCCCTAGATCTTTGGATTTACCATCTGCTTCAGGCTGGGTATCTGTCATGCAATTGGGATCTTTTTCAGATGGTGTTTGTTCTTGAGACAGCTGTTCTGTTCTGCAGTCAGTGCTCCTTGAGGTTTCAGGGACCAATTGTTCAGTATGCTGCTCAGTTTGACAACTAGGTTTGGTTAGTGTTACAGTGGGAGTCACTTGTGGTATTGAAGGCTCTTTAGCAGGTTCACTTGGGGCTGCTTTAAACAGGTTGGAAAACCAGCCAGTTTCTGTGTTTCCTTTTGGTACACTTTCTAGAAGTGCAGCACGATTTGGAGAGGGAGTTCTTGCAGGGCTTGGGGATGGACTTTTTGGTGGGGTACTGGTATCTTCACCTGATGCAAACTTAAGAATCCCTGAGAGCACACCTCCTTCTGCTTTTGCCGGGGTTGATACAGAGGTATTTTCAGAGGAGAAGAATGGAATTTTGAGTTTGCTGCCTAAAAATGACTCTTCTGCAGGCTTGGTGTCTGTCTGCGAGGAACTTTCAGGAGGAACTGTTGATATGAGGTTAGAGAGAGATTTCTTAAAAGGACTGAAGAACCCTGTTTCCTCTGAACTGCTTTCAGGTTTTGGCTCAGATATTGCAGAAGTTCTTCTTTGCTGAATATCAGGTAGCTCACCAGATGACTCTGTTTCTGGCAGAAGCTCCACTGAACCACTTCCTGTTTCTTGTAAAAGCTCAATTGATCCACTTCCTGTATCTGGCAAAAGATCAACTGATCCACTTCCTGAGTCTGGTCTCGTCTCACCTGACAACTGTTGCTCTGTTTGGGAGCCCTCTCTATTAGGACTCGGAGTTCTGTTTACAGAGCCTTGTTGGGATTCACTGCTTGCAGCAGATGCACTTCTTGGCTCTGATGGCTGAGGTGATGGCTCTCTAGATGGTGGTGCACTGGAAAAAAGTCTCAGAGGACTAAGCCTTCCTAACATGGATTCAAACCCAGATGTGGATTGGTTAGCAGTGGTTGCACTGCCCTGTGACTCTGTGCCAACTTGTGTTGTGTCAGCTTGCCGACTGACTTCAGGGGTCTGAAATGGCAAAAGAGACTGAAGAGAGAACTTTTTTTCTGTTGTGGACTCCTGAGATGCAGGAGGAACAATGGCTACTGGAGGGGAAGTACCACCACTTTTGGGGATAAATGAAAGCAGCTTTGAAATGCCAGATTCAGGTTGGGGTGATGCTTGGGCAGTGGTTGGATCTGTTGCAGTGGTACCAGAGGTTTCTGTGGGTTCAGTACTGACTTTAGGAATCAAAGAGAGCAATTTAGACACACCAGATTCTGCCTGTTGTTGTTGTGGGGATGGAGCTATGGCTGAGGCTTCTACCTCGGTAGTAGACTTTGATCCTGTGAGTGTACTAAATAATGAACTCATGGCATTCTTTACTCCAGCTATGCCCTGTTCAACAGGACTGTCCTCCTTAACTTCGGGTTTTACTTCTTTGCTATTATTGTCTGTAGGTTCCGCAGCTTTAGCATCAGTTGGCAGTGCTGGGAGTTTTCTTCTAATTGGTTTAGGCATTGACTCATAGTTGTTTATCTCCTCCTCTTTTACAGCCAGGTACTCAGACACTGAGTGAACCAAGCTCTGCAGTTCATCCATTGGATCTACATATTCATCGCTTGGCTCCTCTACAGGGGACAACATAGGATCTTGTCCACGACCTGTTCTCCCTTTACTTGAGTAGCCTTGTCCCCCAAAAGGTGATATATACTTGCCAGGGTAGTAGTAACTTTCATATTCATAACAAGCATCCCCCTCAATAAATGTCAGGTCATCTAGTTCCTCTTCAGATCCGAAGGAATACTGCATCTCATCTGAACCAACTGAGCCATATTCACTTCTCCCCCTGATCCTCACAGCCTCTTCTCGAGCAGCCTCCTCCTCACGAAAAGCTGCATAACTCTCAAGTGTTTCCTCCAAGGCAGTTTTGGCCCACAGTCTGGTCTTGTAAAGTAGACCTTCACTGTCTGTCTGCTGTCGTAGCTGTTTGACAGAGGGAATTATATCGATTTCAGGAGGGGACGATTCATCCTCAAAGCTGCCAGCTTCCTTATAAACTAACCGCACTTCTCCACTACCAAAGCCACGCCTCTGTCTCTGTGACCTGCCATTCGGCTCGTCCGTATCCTCAGGGGATAGTGCATCACACTCTACTGTCTGATAGAATCTGCTGCCTTTGGACTCAGAAGGGCTGTCGCTGATCCGGTAGATGATGCTTTTATCCTCGTCCTCCCAAATTTTCTGCTCAGTGTCCAAGTAATCGTCCAGGACACCTGAGTCAGGCACTTTATATTTACTCTCCCAGTCCTCCACACCCATACCTGAGTCAACGGGGATTATTCTTACTCTACCCTTACTGTTAGATCGCCTGGATTTAAGTAAAAAAAAAAAAAGTGCCATGCAGGAAGTAGTGGAACACGATGCAAAGAAAAAGAAAGAAAGAGAAATTGAGCATTAGACATGAACAAAAAAGAATAGGTCATGCAAAGAAAGTATTTATGCAAGTAAAGAAATGGAAAAGGAAATGGCATCCTGACTATCTAGTTAATTGTCACAGCATGTTCTTGGATTTTGAGAATTTTTTTTTGTTTTCCCATGGCAACACTTACAATTTTATTGTTTCTGCAATTATCAAATTTATATCCAACAATCAGTTAACTTGTACAAGTCATCAATTAATTGTGATAAGTTCATTAGACACCTAACTTTAATAATTACTGCATAAAGTAATGCCACAGCTGTTACATGGGCAAGAGCACAACTATCTAAGGTTAAGAGTTATGATTCAGATCAATGGAAAAATGCATTAGCTGCTTCAGTGCGTGTGCATTCATGAGCTCTGCCCACGTATTCGGTGTCAAAGGGTGACCACGGGAAAATCATTCTCAAGTGATGCTGCAGTGATGAGGACGGAGAGTTGTGCGTCTGGGGAACGGTTGTGTGTTTACCTGGGGCCCCTCATTTCTCTATAGTCCAGCTCATAGCTTTGCATAGAGTCAGGCTCCCTGGACAGGGTCTGATGTTGGACCCTGCGTCCTATAGGGTACTGGTGCACTGATGAATTTGTCTGGGAGGCGTTGTGGAACCGCGGAGGCCTGTTGCTAGTTTCACTGCGGTAGTCACTGTCGCGGTCGTCCACCGCGCTATCATGGTCATCAAAAGCTGGGTGAAAGACAACACAAACAATTCAGTAAGATACTGGCATGAAAATTTCTAAAAATCGATAATAAATGACCTTAGTGTTCTTGCTCGGTTTGTCTTATGTGGGGGAATAGCCCTCTGGTCTGCTCTCTGCTCATCCCTGCTGTGAAACAGTGGACACTGTGAAATTCTCCCTCAATCCATCCAGACATGCCATTTTTATCAACACACCGGAACCGAACTTGTGGAGTGTAACTTCGAATAAATTGAACTTGCCAAAAAAAGCACACAGCCGTTCCATAGAACCCTTTCTGACACCAGAGCCACAAATTTACAGTGTTAAATGTTGCTGGCAAGAAATACAAAGTTGTGACTCGACAAAAGTCACTTCTGCACCTCTCTGATGTGCAACTACTCAGAGGTGTGAGCTAAGAAGCAGATGCTTGGATGCCGCATGGGTGTAGAGAGGACGCCTGAACAATAACAATAGTTTGAACGCAGCTCCCTCTTGTGGTAGCAGGCAGATAATACAAGGAGCAAGAACATCAAGCTGACAATGATTTGAACATGAAGAAATTTGATAAATAGAAACAAACACTGTAACTTCAAATGCCACATAAAAAATGTTGACAAAATGGGCACATATGTTTTGTATTAAGTTACAAGAATGTGAAATTTCAAATACAATGAAGACAAACGAAGGAAACGGACCAAACATGCAGAGGCCCTTAATTTTTTTAAATCTTTTTTTAAGGATAAAAAAAAGTCCTGTATCATGCAGATGTGAAGAGAATGACAAGTCACAGGTTGGGAGGAAAAAAAACAACTGTCATACGTACTCTGCTGGTCGCTCCATCCAAAATAACTCCAACTGCCTGGTGGCATGGAGGCAAGTGTTCAAAGAGGTCGGGAAGAAAAGTAAAATTCATTACTGACCAACGACACCAGTAGCTGTAACTGGTGGCGGCTGGATGAGTATGTCACATGTAATGGGACTGAAAAACACAGAGAATCCGTGAGGCCGGATTGGAACTGATGAACGGTTATAAGACCGAGCCACGAAGGAATGATGTAGTGAAGCTGTGATGAAAATTTGACGACCAAATCGATTCCACATCCACTATCCAGCGACGAAGAGTGGCGCCACAGAAACAGTGGCAGGGAAGAGTAGTTTCACAAAGGTAACACCAGTGTTCAACAGGTCAGTATCCACAGCTTTTCTTGACTAACATTCAAAGGAGCTGGTGTATCCAAAAAGAAAAAATCCCCTTTAGTTGCCAAAAGCAAAACTGATTTTAAAAACAAATTGGGACTTAAAATCATTGTTCACAATAAGCTGCACTGAAGTAGGTTTAAATGGACCAGTTGTAGCAAAAATACATGAGCAACTGTCTAGTGTCTGATATGAAATTTCTTTCCTTGCTATGAAACACAAGAAGAATTAAAGAGAAAATTTTTTTTTTGTCAAAATTAGAGTAATTAGGGTGGAAGAACGAGTTCATTTATACTTTATATGAAAGTGTTACGGCATGAATACGTTTTACCGGATTTTTACTTTAACACTTACAGCACTGGGAGGGTACAGACGCCATTCGTCTTCTCTGGACCTCTTCCTGCAGTGGATACTATCACAAGAGGGAGATGGAAACAAAAAGCAGAAGATAAAGAGAAATCATGAGGAGATCAGTGAGAGAAAATGATTTAATAGTAAAATGGCACATCTCAGTATAGTATTTATGGATTATCTGTGCTGCAATCGCCTTCGCTTGCCGTTGGGTGGCGGCAGAGAGCTGAGGAAAAACCGCAACTGGGGAGGATGCAAAGTGTGACAATACTCAGTTAAACTAAATGAGGAGAATCATAGGGAATCAATGTCTGCAGCTGAATCCTGTGAACAGCAAAGTTGTACAGAACGCAACAGTCTAACATCGTTTTAAAGCACAAACAGACTTAAATGAAAACAAACCTGTTGAGATTTCAGATGCATTATTTGTTCCCTGTGAAAATCAATGTCTACTTCTACGCTTACAAGACTTTCTGCAGTAGTATGGACGCAGTATGCAATAAATGCAAAAGAGAGGATATTATTCATATTAGATTTTTATACCCCAAACCAGAACAATACTATCCTGTGCGTTTTGTAAAGAGTTTAATTTCAAGTGGCACCAAGGTTTCATATTAATGCCATAACATTTATTCCCCAACTACCTACTTTCAAAGTGATGAAAAAGGACGTCCGCTCTACTTGGGCTTCCTAACTAGCGTCTCAGAATTTTAGACTCCTGAGCAAGCTGCAATTAAACTTTTTTAATAGCTCAAAAATTTATAGCTTATCAAAAGGAAGTAGAGTTTTGCGGTGAACTTACCTCGTCATGTATCCGCATGGTATTGATCCGCTCCAGTTTACTGGTCCAGTACTGAGCCTCGTCCTCTGGGATATCTGGGCGGCCGGAAGAAAAAGGCAGATTACAAAGTGAGGAGAAGGAGAAGGAAACATGCGGAGGGGAGTGCGAGAGAGGCTGGTGAGGCTTGGGGCGTGGAGGAATTACAGATGCATGGGATGGAGGGACAGGTGGATGGAGGGATGGATGCCAGGGTTGGGGGGGGGGGGCTGAGAGAGGAAGTAAATAATGGAGCAAGAGGGAGACTGCAAAAGACAAAATAGGAGCCAAAATGCAAGAAGAAAGGAAAGAACAGAGGCAGTGAAGCTCCACCCTCTACCACCCCTCGCCTCTCCTCCATGCTCCCTGTCCCATCCCGTCTTATCCCATCCGCACTGCACGATGTGCTCCCATCTTATATTCATGCCTGTTTAATAGATGATGAGAAGGGTTTGCTTTCGGGGGCCCGGAAATAGAAGCAGCCGCCTCCCCTGGGGGGGACTTTCCAGGTCCTCCCGAAAGCCAGGGAAATAAAAGAAGGACAAGAACAGTGGAAAATAGATATTTCTTTTAAAAACCTGGCTTTTTTTAATAGGGTTAATATTTTTCATGCTGGAAGTGCAGAGTAAACACAGAGGTGTGTGTGCGTGCGTGTGTGTATTACTCTATTCAAACATATTCTATGTGGAAAATGAATTATTGTTCTATAATCAAGGGACATTTTAGTTTATGGAGTGTGTCAAAGTTAATGTGCAAGTAGATTTCTACTCATCTTAGAGCATTTCTTGCAAATATTGTTTGTACTTATGGGATTTCTTGTGCAATGCCAAGATAGTTTTAACTAATCAGTCAGTGGTATAATGGGATTGTAAAAAATTGAGTTTATTTCTACAAAAAAAGGATTTATTTAAGCCTGCACTGGCTTATCGACCAAGTCTCAAGATTTAAATCTAAAGATTCTACATGTTAAATGTTAATTTGGGTCCATAGAGTTTTAAATGTAATCAACAGTAGACAGCCACAGTTTGACAGAAACTGTACTGGGAAACTACAAAGGCTGCTACATTATAGAAATCTCATATACTGACATTTATTTGGAAAACATGGCATGATATCAAAATTAAAATTTGAGTAACACAGGTAATGTTCTTTTTTGGTGAACAATGTTTTTTTTGTCCAATATTACTGTATTCAGGCATAGTGTGAGTGTAAAACTAGTAATTATTAAAGAGATATCTCAGTATATGTTGTGTATTAAAGCTTCTACCCACATCACAGCATTTCTACAATGATTATTAACAGTTATAATTGAAGTAGATTATATTTCTAAAAAAGAAATAATATACTTGAAAAAAACTGGATACTTCTAAATTGTGTGTATTTTCCATGTTTCTCTACCTTATCTTGTGATAAGTGTTGATCAAAAAGATCCAATTCGATATTGACTAGGATCTTACCTGGATGTCAAAACTTTTTTTTTTTTTAAGCATTTGTAGAAGTTTCCAAAAACTGTGTGTGTGTGTGTGTGTGTGTGTGTGTGTGTGTGTGTGTGTGTGTTTGGGGGGGGCTACTATCTTATCTCCATCTTTGCAGGCCCTGGCTCTCGTGTCAAGATGAGCGGGGGCACAGCGTGAACCGGCGCCATCTTGACATCAGGTGAGCATTGATGGATGAAGTGCCAGGCGATGGGGGTGTTGGGGGGCAGGAACAGTAAACTGTGTCTGGTGAAGTGAGTCCGATCAACCGATGAGGAAAACAGGAATTTTAAAAAATTATGTAAAATACGTGGAGATATTTCGTGTTTTGACTGGAGCATAATCTTTGTATGGAAAGAAAAATCAGATGGTTTATCCTCGAATATTTGCGAACCTACTTTTAAACCAGTGGAGATAATTTGTAAATTACTTTTACCCAACTTTAGTTAGCTGCTGTAGAAGCTCAATGCATCACCGTGATGCTGTGTTTAGCGAGCAGTTAATACCCCCTCGGCTTAGGCAACGCACATGTCAGAGATTGTCGTCCATCTGGTCTCCCCGAACCCCCTCATGCTAAAGTCCGGTTTTCTGGCTCTGTGGCTCTGTGGATCCCTGTGGGACCCTGTGAGAACACACTAGTGTGTTGGTGCACGGCTTCGTACCGAAGGGCAACTCGAAGCGGGCGTCCAGCAGCACCTGGTGGGGGGTCGGGTTGGTGGTGCCGCAGATCTCATCCTCCCTCATCAACACCTCGGAGTCCAGAGACGTCCACTCCCCCGGTCCCTCCTGGAGGATGGAAAATGAGGAGGGGTGGAGGGAAAGGGAAAGAGGGGAGGATGGAAGACAAAATGCAGAAAGTTTGAAAAACAAATGAAAGGATGGTGTAAATATATCCGGGCTGAGGGGGCATGTCATTCACATTCAGTGAAGAAAAAGACGAAGGCACAAGGGACAAAAGTGGCAGTTCGTGGGCTGCGCAGGAACAGCGGTGGCGAGTATATTGGAGTCAAACACCGGAGACCGAATAATTAACGGCCACACGGGCCGGTGCTGCCTCGCTTTCAAAAATCTCTGGGAAAAGTAATGAGGTCTGGAGGCGAGACGAGCCCGGCCGAAGGCCCGCTAAAATGAGCCGGCAGCTGCCCTGGACCAGCGCTTTCTAAGGGCTTAGCTGACAGGTAAAGATGGCGTTTTAATAAGGAAGGACTGGCACGTTGGAAGGTGAGTTTGTGCGTGTGTGTGTGTGTGTGTGTGTGTGGTTATCATTGAGGACTGAGCCACCTAAGTGGCGGATAATGTAGATATAAAATGAGTCACTGTTATTATTTAACCACTTTTCATTTCTTTGCCTCCACACTAAAACCGAGGGCCGAGCCGTGACACATTATTTTTCTTAAACAGGACAAAGACGGAGCCGCGAGACTTCGGAACTTCGCGCCACCATCACCTCAAATCGTATGAGCAGCCGAACAGGGGATAAAAAACAAAATTGACGGTTTCTGACATGTACAGGACAACAGAAGTGTCAACAAACAACAGAAGCAATATTTTCAGCAGCCGTAACCACTGGCACCATCAGTTCGACACAAAAAATCCTATTATTAACAATAATATAATTGATTTGGTTAATTAAAAATTGGCTACATAGCCTGACAGCGTGTTTATGTGGGGTTTAACATGAATTAATGAATTAACTTAGACCATGCACATTCCTCAGCAGAGGTAACCATCTTGTAAAAATGGGAGAAAACTCCCAAGGGATGGAAACAGCAAATACAGCATCGCCCAAAACGGCCGACGGTCGTCAATGGATCCACGCGACTCGAACCGCGCCGGATGTGATGCATTGACCGGAAACCACAGCATTTTCACTGCCGGCACAGCTCTGGAAAAAGGTTCTAGATATTTACAGGAAAAAAATCAAGCATCAAGAGTCTGGAATTTTAAATCCAACTCGATGACGACGAAGACCGTGATTTGTGGCTGAAAGGTCTGAAGAGGCTGGGAAGTGGATCCCAGAGTCAAGAATGGAGTTTTATATGCAGAAAGCAAGACTGCACAAACATTAACTTTTTGATGTCCAGTGTTTGCGTGTAACGTGCGTCATGCCAGAGGTTCGTACCTCGTCAGACTGCCGGACGGTGTCCAGGGGGATCAGCACTGTCCCGATCATGGTGTCCCAGATCAGACCCTTGTTCCACAGCTCCACCACCAGGCCTGACTCCAGGTGATTGATCTCGCTGCAGAAAAGAAAAACAACAGCGCGTCAAAAGAATCACATGCAGAGATAAAATGAAAACCTGCAAAAACATCAAAATCACATAGTTGATAAAGGAAGATTTTTCTAACAGAATCACAATAGTAGGAGTATTTCACTGCCACAGAATCTGTCACTGCTAAAGTTAACTACCCACTTTTTCTGTATGTGGTAAACAACTATGATCTGCGAATCACATCCCGATTTTTCCCGGGAAGGGTCAACTCGACACTCCCTGTCCCAGGGAGCAAAAGTAGCATCTTCTTCTCATAAAGACATAAAATAATGTCATTAATATATAAAGTCGGGGGCAACAATCACAATGCGCTGAAGTTGTTGTGGTTTCGATTCTGTAATAATATCACAACTTTAGTTACGGTGTGAGAATAATCTGAATTACTGCAGCGTAGAACCAGAGCACGAGTCTTGTCTCAGTCTGGATTTATTGAGCCGATACAGAGACAAAAGTGTTTTCTGTCCCCCCCGATTATTTGATCTATGTTTGCCCCCTGTATGAATTTATCATAAACGCAAGTGGAACGCTCGAACGAGACGGCGACGGCGGATGTGGTGCTGTGAGCGGGAGTTTGCACCCGAAGATGGCGCCAGCCCGGTTCAGGTCACATCAAAATGCCGGGAGATTTATTTCTGAGATGGGGAAAAAAAAACAAACAGCATATTGTTACGTAAACCTACAGTTACACAAATTCAGCCGACATAAAAAACGTGTTGAGGCTTTTCTCACTTTTCACTCTCTCTCTCTGACTCCTTTCAAAAACCCCACAGTTGCATCGCAGTGGCTGTAATTTCCTGATTTTAAAGACATTTATGAACTTGTGTGTCTCTGTTGCTGTTCCACCGGCTACATCCATTAGTTTTCCCCCTGAGCCACTTGATATGTTTTGTCTGTCCCTGTCCGATGTCTCCTCCCTACACCTTCCTCCGTACGTCGATTCAGGAATGAAAGAACACAGGGACTTTTGTGATCTTTTGTGACTTCTGTGATCTGAATCAACATTATGTGGCGGCTGATGTTAAACTGGACCCACATGTTAAAGCTTTAACTGGCCTCAGTCTGACGCCGACGCCGTCCCTTTCCCCTTCCCATCGGGTCAGTTCAGTACGTGGGCTGGACCCATCCCAAAGCAGCGAGGGTTGGAGGATGGCAGCCGTCACTTTCTGACGGATCCGTCTTGAAGAGACGACAGCAGCCGAACCCCCCCACCCCACCCCCTCATCTGCATATTCCACATTCATGGTCCCATTCATATTCATATCGCCTTGGTCTGGCTGTCAGTCATCGCCAATCAAACTTCACAGCTGGGATGATGGAGGGAAGAGGGTGGGCGGGCGAGGCTTCTGGGATGTGTGGGGTTTGCGTGTGTGCGTGTGTGTGCGTGTGTGTGTGCATGAAATAGGAAGTGTGTAGCTACTTGCCACACACCCGAGAAGTCAGCCAGCTGAACGCGAGCAGAGTTAAGGCGACGATGTTCCTACATTGTTGACGTGATGAACATTTACCGTCCTAATTCATGTGTCTGAATGTGTTGGAAGGGATTGATGAAGATTCTCGAGGAGGGAAAAAGGGAAACCAGTCCAGGGACAAGGGACCGGGGACCGAAGACCAGAGACGGGGGACCAGGGACCGGAGAACAGGGACCAGGGACCGGAAGCCAGAGACGCCATCTGGAATCCAAATCCAGCGTGTTTTGGACACAGTCTGCGCAAGTCAGACATCAGCCCCAGGCCTGGTCTGCTCTCAGACCACAGACAGGATGGATCATGAGGCCAAACATGTCAGTGGCTCTTTACAGAGTTCCACCACCATGAAAGACATGAAAATAATGACTTAATCACAAAAAGACCAACTCGGCTGGTCTGACTGTTGGTGTCTTTTTTAGACTCATTCGATTCCATTTATAAGAATGTACAGTGTTATATGTGAAAGTGTCTCTGCGGGAAAAGACTATATTTTTTTTCTTCCTTTAAACAATTTCTTCTGTTTAAATTACTATGCCGCTGCCTCAGTGTATGAACTATGCTTCTCTCCTGTCTATCTGCCCCCCCCACCTCCCGAGTCTCCCAGACTCTCTTGTTTATGGCCAAATATACAAAAAAAAAAACCCAAATCACTATCTGGACCATTTTGGAGATTTGCAGCTCCTGTAGTGGGTCTTGTTTCCGTCAGACTTTGGCATTTCGGGTGCAGCCAGAGCAAAAATCCAGCCATCGGAAGCAACTCATTACGTAACAAGACAAGTCAGACCCAGATCAGCTTGATTTGAGGGGGAAAAAAATTAGAAAATAGAGAAAACAGATGTTTTACGATAAACTTCCTGATTTTTATCTATGATTATTTAATTAAAACCATGAAACATAAGACCATAAATAGGTTAAGTCAGTCTCCAACCTGTCTCCAAATCACAGACCAGATGTGTGTGTGTGTGTGTGTGTGTGTGCCCATCCATTATTGAGGGGAGCATTTTTTGTTGATGGGGAAATGAGAATGTGTATGTTTGTCGTTCAGAAACAGCAGAAACACACAGTCGCCCAGTGTCGCCGAGCAGAGAAAGAAATTGAATGAAAGAAACAAAGAAAGAAGAGGGAGAATGTCCCTTCATTCTCAAATGTCCTCATGTTTCCTGCTTGGACAAGACACCGATCAACGTAACCTATCATAAACAAGGGATAGAAGAAAGAAAGAAAAGAAAGGTGATGCAAATGATTCTCTCTATGTAAGATTGTTCCTGTATTTTACTTTTTTCTTTTCTTTCTGTATCTCAATGTTTTCCACAAGTAAAGTTTATATTTTAAACTAAGGTCCACCTAAAAAAAAAAAAGTGAAAATTATCAAGTGCTCCTGGAAATTCATATAAGGTTATTCTTTCTTTAAAAGCCAGATGTGGAGAACAGAAAAAAATAGTTATTATTTATTTTATTTTTTTATGGTAACTTGAACACAACTTAATTGACAGAGAACTGGAGGATAAGAACAGACTGTGACCCGGGTCGATGGAGAGGAAGTCGGACAGAGCGGTGACAGAGGAGTCGTAAGAGGAAACATCCTAAACTTGGAGCAAGAAACAGGTACATTAATAGCTTGGGGGAAGGGGAATTAATTATTATGATCAAATTTTAGTGTCAGTTATGAGATTCAATGTCATTCTCAAATTTTTTACAGTTTAAAGTTAAAGAAAAAACATATTTAAAGTGTCTAATTAACAACATTTGGATAAAAGAAATAGAGGGAAGTTGATGAACTCTATGTCAGTATATTGCATTAAAAAATAGACATCTACACTATGTTACCTTACGTATAAAGGAGGTTTCTAACTGTGTGGGTCAAGATTACGAGCAGGGACAGAAACGGCAGCGAGAAAAGGCCAAGACTCCTGACATGATACTTGTGAATCAGGTCAAAAGATTAAGTAGTTCAGCGGCATGTGAGGACGGTATCCAGACCGACGGAGGGAGGAGCGAAGACCAAGAAACCAGGAGAGACCAGGCGTCTCGCCGGGTCCCTCGGTGAGAGAGGGGGAGGACAGAAAATAAAAGGGAAAGAAAGGAAAAACGACAAGAGCCAGACGGGCCGGGATCGGATCCGAGAGGGCACGAGCAGCGAGGAGCAGCGAGGAGCAGCGAGGAGCAGCGAGGAGCAGCGAGGTGCATCGCGGAGCAGCGAGGAGCAGCGAGGAGCAGCGAGGAGCAGCGAGGAGCAGCGAGGAGCAGCGAGGAGCAGCGAGGAGCAGCGAGGAGCAGCGAGGAGCAGCGAGGAGCAGCGAGGAGCAGCGAGGAGCAGCGAGGAGCAGCGAGGAGCAGCGAGGAGCAGCGAGGAGCAGCGAGGAGCAGCGAGGAGCAGCGAGGAGCAGCGAGGAGCAGCGAGGAGCAGCGAGGAGCAGCGAGGAGCAGCGAGGAGCAGCGAGGAGCAGCGAGGAGCAGCGAGGAGCAGCGAGGAGCAGCGAGGAGCAGCGAGGAGCAGCGAGGAGCAGCGAGGAGCAGCGAGGAGCAGCGAGGAGCAGCGAGGAGCAGCGAGGAGCAGCGAGGAGCAGCGAGGAGCAGCGAGGAGCAGCGAGGAGCAGCGAGGAGCAGCGAGGAGCAGCGAGGAGCAGCGAGGAGCAGCGAGGAGCAGCGAGGAGCAGCGAGGAGCAGCGAGGAGCAGCGAGGAGCAGCGAGGAGCAGCGAGGAGCAGCGAGGAGCAGCGAGGAGCAGCGAGGAGCAGCGAGGAGCAGCGAGGAGCAGCGAGGAGCAGCGAGGAGCAGCGAGGAGCAGCGAGGAGCAGCGAGGAGCAGCGAGGAGCAGCGAGGAGCAGCGAGGAGCAGCGAGGAGCAGCGAGGAGCAGCGAGGAGCAGCGAGGAGCAGCGAGGAGCAGCGAGGAGCAGCGAGGAGCAGCGAGGAGCAGCGAGGAGCAGCGAGGAGCAGCGAGGAGCAGCGAGGAGCAGCGAGGAGCAGCGAGGAGCAGCGAGGAGCAGCGAGGAGCAGCGAGGAGCAGCGAGGAGCAGCGAGGAGCAGCGAGGAGCAGCGAGGAGCAGCGAGGAGCAGCGAGGAGCAGCGAGGAGCAGCGAGGAGCAGCGAGGAGCAGCGAGGAGCAGCGAGGAGCAGCGAGGAGCAGCGAGGAGCAGCGAGGAGCAGCGAGGAGCAGCGAGGAGCAGCGAGGAGCAGCGAGGAGCAGCGAGGAGCAGCGAGGAGCAGCGAGGAGCAGCGAGGAGCAGCGAGGAGCAGCGAGGAGCAGCGAGGAGCAGCGAGGAGCAGCGAGGAGCAGCGAGGAGCAGCGAGGAGCAGCGAGGAGCAGCGAGGAGCAGCGAGGAGCAGCGAGGAGCAGCGAGGAGCAGCGAGGAGCAGCGAGGAGCAGCGAGGAGCAGCGAGGAGCAGCGAGGAGCAGCGAGGAGCAGCGAGGAGCAGCGAGGAGCAGCGAGGAGCAGCGAGGAGCAGCGAGGAGCAGCGAGGAGCAGCGAGGAGCAGCGAGGAGCAGCGAGGAGCAGCGAGGAGCAGCGAGGAGCAGCGAGGAGCAGCGAGGAGCAGCGAGGAGCAGCGAGGAGCAGCGAGGAGCAGCGAGGAGCAGCGAGGAGCAGCGAGGAGCAGCGAGGAGCAGCGAGGAGCAGCGAGGAGCAGCGAGGAGCAGCGAGGAGCAGCGAGGAGCAGCGAGGAGCAGCGAGGAGCAGCGAGGAGCAGCGAGGAGCAGCGAGGAGCAGCGAGGAGCAGCGAGGAGCAGCGAGGAGCAGCGAGGAGCAGCGAGGAGCAGCGAGGAGCAGCGAGGAGCAGCGAGGAGCAGCGAGGAGCAGCGAGGAGCAGCGAGGAGCAGCGAGGAGCAGCGAGGAGCAGCGAGGAGCAGCGAGGAGCAGCGAGGAGCAGCGAGGAGCAGCGAGGAGCAGCGAGGAGCAGCGAGGAGCAGCGAGGAGCAGCGAGGAGCAGCGAGGAGCAGCGAGGAGCAGCGAGGAGCAGCGAGGAGCAGCGAGGAGCAGCGAGGAGCAGCGAGGAGCAGCGAGGAGCAGCGAGGAGCAGCGAGGAGCAGCGAGGAGCAGCGAGGAGCAGCGAGGAGCAGCGAGGAGCAGCGAGGAGCAGCGAGGAGCAGCGAGGAGCAGCGAGGAGCAGCGAGGAGCAGCGAGGAGCAGCGAGGAGCAGCGAGGAGCAGCGAGGAGCAGCGAGGAGCAGCGAGGAGCAGCGAGGAGCAGCGAGGAGCAGCGAGGAGCAGCGAGGAGCAGCGAGGAGCAGCGAGGAGCAGCGAGGAGCAGCGAGGAGCAGCGAGGAGCAGCGAGGAGCAGCGAGGAGCAGCGAGGAGCAGCGAGGAGCAGCGAGGAGCAGCGAGGAGCAGCGAGGAGCAGCGAGGAGCAGCGAGGAGCAGCGAGGAGCAGCGAGGAGCAGCGAGGAGCAGCGAGGAGCAGCGAGGAGCAGCGAGGAGCAGCGAGGAGCAGCGAGGAGCAGCGAGGAGCAGCGAGGAGCAGCGAGGAGCAGCGAGGAGCAGCGAGGAGCAGCGAGGAGCAGCGAGGAGCAGCGAGGAGCAGCGAGGAGCAGCGAGGAGCAGCGAGGAGCAGCGAGGAGCAGCGAGGAGCAGCGAGGAGCAGCGAGGAGCAGCGAGGAGCAGCGAGGAGCAGCGAGGAGCAGCGAGGAGCAGCGAGGAGCAGCGAGGAGCAGCGAGGAGCAGCGAGGAGCAGCGAGGAGCAGCGAGGAGCAGCGAGGAGCAGCGAGGAGCAGCGAGGAGCAGCGAGGAGCAGCGAGGAGCAGCGAGGAGAGTAAATTTGATTTTTGGGGCATAATTTCTTGGCCATTTTGGTGCAAGGTGCTCGGCAGGTTAGCCGACATGACGGCAAATAAAAGGAGTACTTCCCTGCTGACAATTCGAGGTTTGACTGAGAAGACTCCGGGAGAGTATTTAACGTACGAAAGAAGGAAAAACAAAATAAAGAAGATTAAGAGTAAACCCTCTTTATTTGGCTGATGGCCCCTTCTGGGGCACTGCCCTGTCAGGACACCGGACTCAGTCTGATAGACAGATAGATATCGATTCAGCTCGGCCTCGGTCACATCATGTGGGACCCAACATAGAGATGGAAAAGGTCCCAACAGCGGCTGGTGACAAGTACTGTAGCTACAACGGGCGTAATCATTGACGCATCAGCAACGGCGTTGGGTTTAGCAGCGTTTTAAGTATGCTAACGCGATGCTAACACTCCTCGTTCAGTGTGTACGGTTAACACACAATAGCATGCTAGTATGCTAGATGTTAGCACGCTACCATGGCAACGAGCGAGCGGGAAACATCATTTTGACGCAGCGAACACTGGACATGAGGTCGAGAAAGATGAGGTGGTCAAGGATTAGTAGCCAGAATTGTTCAGTTCATTGGATTTATTCCTTGTGGCTACGGCGCCAGTGTGACAGCTTATAGAAGCTAGCAGGCCCAGGTTTAAAAATTAGCATCAAATGCCACCGGTTTGTTTACCCTTTAGCGTGTGCAATGCAACAGGGTATTAGGGTTTCGCATGTTGGCATTCCATGATAGCAGCTAGGTTCAAAGCGTTAAGTTCAAAGTCCAGCTGAACCCGATTTTTGTCATTTGTTTGTCAGGTATTCTGACATCTACTATAGAGGTGGACAAGTGAATCAGGATTAATCCAGTGCAGACCAGCGTGTCTGTACCTTTCATGGTAATCAGTCCGATATCTGTTGAGAAAGGTCCCTGAGGAGAGAACTGGCACGAACAATAGCCGTTCCAAACCCTCCCACCTCACAAAGCTGTTACTTTACCTTTTCGTCGTTCACATCCTGAAATAGCTGGATAAATGTCAGTGGGGAAAGCGACTAAGTCTGTTCGCTCTCCGGAAAGTCACGTAATGTAATGACAAGTCGCCTCAAGAGTCAGGGGCCACGGAACCCGAGGACGTGGCTTCGGAGTCGTACCAGTTTGAGGCATTAAAAACCTATTTTTGTGGCTGTGAGTCGCGTTTTCCGGACATATCCAGTATCCGGAAAAATAAAGGGAGAAGCTGATTCACTGAGCATCACCTTCTCTTTTATCTGCCTAACAATGGACTCTGCGTCAAGAGGAGACACTTTTAAGCAGCGTGTGTTAAATGAGCTTGCAGCTTGAAGCATGTGGATTTCAAAGGTTAGCAGCCAGAAAAAAGGTGGAGGGTTATCCGCAGGGGAGAGATTGATATTGAGAGGAGCACAGTCATTTTTCTTGAATTTCTCTCTTTCTTTTTCTTTCTTTCTTTCTTTTTGAAACCCACCTATCCACACACACACACACACACACACACACACACACACACACACACACACACACACACAGACACACACACACACACACACACACACACACACACACACACACACACCACCACAACCACCCTTCATAATCTGCACTATTCGTCCAGGCCAGGATGGTGCCATGCCACAGTGCCTCCTACCTGACCGGCACGGAAGCAGGGGAACAGAAAACCTCCCCCTGGGAGAAGCTCAGAGCGCCGACAGAGCCTCCGGTCCCTGAACGCACCGCCGGCCGCTGAGCTGGGGGATGTCGTTACAGCGATTCCAGCTTAAGGCGCCGGCTGTATGCATCTTTCCGCGGGGGCGGGTCAAAAAACTTACGCCACCTGCACATCTGGCGGGGCCTCATCGCCGCCCAGCTGTGTAAACGTCACCAACCCGGATTTCCCGGGGAACTTGGTCACGTTCGTCTTGTTTGCAACACGTTTGATATTTCTGACATATCACAAAATGATATTTCAGGGATTTTTTTTACTTAGTAAATGGAAAAATAAAATAAACAAGTTTCAGCTTCTCTTTAGCTTCTGTTTTCTTTTTTCGGGGGGGGGTTACGCTTTATGCTCTGTTTTTATGCTCTTTCTCTCTGGTATTGGCAAAGAGATTAATCTCTGTGAAGGGCAGTCAACCAGTATCACAGCTATAACAAACCCCTAAAAAAGTCACCAAAATCAAGAAAATTAGATTTTTTTTTAAAGAAAAAGTGTCATCTTGTGAGTTACCAGGTTAAAACAGTTAGCTAGAAACACAACATGTTTTTAAGGCCTCGACTAGTTCAGTTCAGATCCAACTGGTGTAAAAGAGTCTATTTTGGGTTGTGAGGACACGTACTATTCCTTTTACTTTGTTTAAATCCGCTCCTCTGGTTGGGGCCCTTCAGTCTGGCCCCACAGCGACGCCGACCGCCAACCGCCAACCGCCAACCGCCAACCGCCGCTAATGAGGCGTAGGAGCTAATTAGCCATTTAGCACAGGTGGCCCTGGGGTTCCTTTTAATGTAATCAACCAATTTATTTTTTTGTTTTTGTCCAAAGGTTATGGTCTTATCAGGTGGCGTTTTACCTGAGTTGAACTCCTGATATGAGTCACTGTAAAAAATGAGCCTAAGAAAAACAAATGGCGGCCCTCTACGTCTGCTACCAACAGGAAGGAAGAGGCAGGTGGTTTTTTGTGTCTCAGGCTCTTATTTTGCACTTATCTTACCTTCCCAAGAGAGAGAGGGACGTGATGAAAGCAAAAAATAATAGGCTGAGTGGATCTGAAAGGGGAGGAGGGGGTGGGGGGGTAGAGGAGAGGAGAGGAGAGGGGAGGAGAGAGGAAAAGAGAGGGGAGGAGGGGGGAGTCTTATATAATCATGTGGATCCACAGTGAATCTCTCCAATCCCTCTAATCAAGTCTAGGGGGATCAGCCTGGAGGAAAGATCTGTGTCTGCTGAACAGCACACAATATATAACTGGTGTGTGTGTGTGTGTGTGTGTGTGTGTGTGAGTGTGTGTGTGTGTGTGCGTGTGTGTTTGAGTGTGCATGTGTGTGTGCATGTGTGTGTGTGCATGTGTTTGTGTGTGTGTGTGTAAGAGAGAGAGATTCATGTATAGGCCTGATGCTTGTGTGTGTTTTACCAGCCACAATCAAATGCAAAACAGTGTTTGGGAGAAAAGTCCCTCTGTGATTTAGACTGACAGGATTTTCCATCCATCGTTAAGTCGTGAAACAGAACGATCCCGGCTCCTATAACTGAGATGTTTCAGGTTTGGATCAATGTGTTTCTCTCCAAAACTGTGTGAAATCACTGGCAGGTGATAAATTAAAAAATTAAAAAATATATAAAAAATAGTTATTAAATCCGGCATCATCGAGACGGCCAAAAAAACCCCAAACAAACAAAATAAAAACAACGCTTGAACATTTTCCCACCTCCATCCCAGGAAGCCACCAGCAGCACAAAATTCACGTCTGACCAGTCTGAGTTCTGTCTCTCTACTCAGTGTGAAACTCTCCACTGCAGCTTGGCTTAAAAAAATAAGATTAAACTCGGGGAGGTTGTTGACTCGATTGAAAGAAACTTCAGAAGGACACGTCTCTCCAAAGCTGTCCCAGCGTATTTAATCCAAATTCGAACAAAAGAAACCAAATCCAGCGGCCAAGAGGAGGCTGAGGGTGGATGTGGACTCGTCCAGGGAAGGGAGAACTGAGATCCGTACTCTAACCAGGTAAAACTACTCACTGAATTAAATCAATTTAAACTGTGACTTTTAACGTTAAAGAATCGATTTAACTGAGTGATCAATATCTGGAAAAAAACTACAAGTACACGGCATTTGATCACAATCACAATAAATGCACCGTAGAGAAAAACTGGGTCATACGAGACGATATGTTGGCGAGTTAGAGCAGTTACCTTTTCATCTCCCTACCTGAAGCACCGCGTCGAGCCCTGATGGCCCTGAAGCACAGAACAATGCAAGCGGAGAATAAGCGCGGCCGGACGGATCAGAGGCCGGGTTCAAGGGGCCCGACTTGATAAAGCGAAGGAAAGGAAAAAAAAAAATAAAGGTGGAAAGAAGGAGAACAAAAGAGTGATAACCCGGAGGAGAGCCAGCCCCAGAAATCCAATTTACCTCCCTAGTCCACAGCCAGATGTAACCACAAAGTCAGAGAAGCGGCACAAGGTATAAAATTTTTTTTAAAAAGCAGGAGACTGACAAAAGCAGATCAGAAACAAAGGACAACCTGTGATATACGACTGGAAAATATATAAATATATATGTATCTTTTTTAATATGAAGTGACTGCAGCAGTGCCCCCTCACCACAATATGGATACGGCGGTTTCGGTTTTTAAAGAAATCTATTTACATCCAACGGAGTCGGCGCTGACAGATGTCGGACACCGGTTTTAGTTTTTCATGATTTTACCGTGACGCGAAAATGAAAGAAGATGGCGGAGGAGACAGTCTGTACAATGGCGGCGAAGAGGGAGAAGCCGGAAATGCTAACGAGCCGACCAATCACAGCTCTTGCAGTACATATCACCATGACACTTGGTTACGATGTGGTTTGATGTAGAAGCATAAACCGGACCTTAGTCTGGTTTAATTTATTGTTATATGTGACTATATGTTCATCTGTAGTTAGGTCTTTCGCTCGCAATAAAATAGTCTTAAAAGCTATGGAAACAACAGGATATTTAACAGAGACATCTAGAAAACCTGAATCCTTTCAAATTGAGCCAAATTGAACCCCAAACATCCGGTTACACACTGAAAAAAATGTCCCAGTCCAGTTCCACTTAGCGTTAAAGGGGATAAAGCCTCATTGCTGTAAACAACTGTGCTTTGTAGGAGAAACGTTCAGGAGCATTTAAAAAAAACACGTTAAAAAAAACAAAACAGGATTTCCACCGTTGCCCCATCTGAGTCAACCCACCTGAGATGGGACCCGATAGCCTGCCTAACCAATTCATCCCCAGTAGTAATTGTGGGTGTGGATACAAAGTGCAGTAACGGCTCAGAGACAAGAGAACTTCAGAGTACAGCTACATCTGTACCCCCCCAACGGAATCAGACCGGGCCTGGTAATTCATTAGACCATCCCCGACTGGACCACTTATCTGAGCCCAGCGTGTAATTTCACTTTTCCATCCATCCAGTCTCCTCCGACCGCAGATTCCCATTTTAGTGGCCCATGTCAGCCGGGCCGGACCGGAGACCCGCAGGCGGCCGGCGCCGCTCCCTTTTTCAATTTGCAGCGCGAGTCCAATTAACGGCAGGAATCTCCGACGGTAGATACCTGGGCCTGACACACACACAAGCACACACACACACACACACACACACGCACACACACTCACACACACGCACACACACTCACACACACACGCACACACACAACACACACACACACACACACACACACCACACACACACACACACACACACACACAACACACACACACACACACACACACACACACACACACACACACACACACACACACACACATACACGCACACACACACCACACACACACACACAGATACACGCACACACACACCACACACACACACAACACACCTGCACACACACACACACACACACACACACACAGAATCACCAACCCACCGCACAAATAACGTCACAGCAGTGCCAAGTCGCAAGATCAAAATGAAGCAGGGAAAAACTCCTGGCGAAACTCACCTGCAGCTCCAGTGCTGGGCGGTTCAAAGCTGCGTCAGCTCTGTCTGAATAAATGGGAAAAACCCGAACGTCTGCCAACCGCGCTGGGAACCGCCAGCGAGGGCTTTAAAAACTAAATATCTGATTCGATAGATTTGATCTTTTTTGTGGGGTTTTTGGGGGGGTTTGTATGTGAAAATGTTAGATTTGCGAGTGTATTTCACATGTGTATCCTCCGGCGTCTTCTGTCTTTTTAAAAGCAGCTCAAGCAGAGAAACTTCCGGCCGCATTTGCACCACGGTGCTTCGGCGGAGCTCTGGACCCATAGAGGAACGCGTGGAAGACGACGGCTGAACGCCACCGAAACCGATGCTTCGCGTCACGTCAGTTCACGCAAATTCACAAAAAATTAATTTCCAGTTACAATCCAAGGTGGGCTGCTGTCAAAAAGGGGTAAAAACACCAAGTTCCTAAAAAAATGGGGGAAAGTATTATCGGGGGATACTCACAACATGAAGTCTTGCTCCCAACATGGTTGATCCCCGCGGACCGTGATGGTCGTACTCTTCACATTCTGCACCTTTAAGGTCACATAGGCGTTGAACTTGTCTGTATAAGGGGAAACAAAAAAAAAAGGACATTAAAAACTGTGAATATATTTTGGTTCATAGCCATTTGTTGTGATGCCTTATGAAGAATAATGTACAGATGCCCTAAGATTTATCTTTTAACTTAAAGGTTCATTTTATGAAAACATAATATCATATATATATATATATATATATATATATATATATATATACATATATATAGAAATGAAATGAAATTCCTGTGTTTTTTGTTGTCTTATTCTGGCCCATTTCTGCTGGCGTCAGGGCTCAGTCGACCCGACTCAATTACTGACCGAGCAGCGGGAGAAGAGACAAAAACCCTCCGTCTACACACCGGTCCAGCAAACAGCCATTATTTTTTTTATGAGTAGTGTCGCTTCTCTGGAGCAAATGAAAAAAGATGAAGGGGAGATAAGAAAGGGCTCAAAATTCCCCCCTCAGACGGTGGAGAAGGAATTAAATCACCTGCACGGGAAACTAAGACGAACTAAAGAAACACGTTGCCACTTATTCAGACAGAAGATATTTTTTGATTTCATATATATTTCAGAAACTTATATTACAGACTAGTACAAAAGGCTATGAAGCCTGTATCCCCTACCACTATACAACAAAACACAGAGCCAGGCTAGTTTTGACCCATCAGTCTGTAGTGGTTTGATAAACGCAGCATCTGGTGGTTAAAGGTTCGAATCAGATTTCTTTCCAAACACGAAAAAGTTTAAACTGAAAAAAAAAAAAAAAGTTAAAGATTGATGTATTTAAAAAATGTGAATGACACCAACGTAATTTTGTAGGTTAAAGGCCAATTCTTGAATAAGTGCTTTTTTTATAAGACTCAAAAACGAGCGCAACTAACAAGAGATTTTTCATGAACTTAAACGTAAAACATTTGTCATCATCATCAGTCGTGACATGACCGAGATGTTTTTTTGGAGAAAGGTGGGAAATATCACGACAATGAGGGAAAGACCTGAACGAGTCCGAGTGAAGTTCACGTCCCGAGGAAATGATGGTCATTTTCTAATTAATGAACCCAGATGAATGTAACCATGGCTGTGAAAACGTAATCAAGGCTTTAGATTTAAGAGCAGGTAAATACATAGAATAAATACTTTGTCATTGAGATTTTGAAAGTATATATTCATGAACATTCTTAAGCTAAATTTCCTTTAAATCTGTACTTGCTGTCACAAAACAGTTGCATATAAATGTTATTTCTCAGAGACAGGGTTTGCCAGAGGCGAGAAAAGTCTTCCCAAGGTCTTTTATTTTGAAGATCAGATGCTACTGAAATGCTAAAAGGAAATCTAAGTGTCTAAAATCAGCCGAGTTCAGTGGGAGAAGTAAAGAGCATTGAATGAGATCAGATCAGGTACAAACACGTTTATTTTTCCATGAATAATGTGTAGATCTCTTTCCAGCCACTCAAACGATGAAGAGCTCTGAACAACATCTGCCTGATATCAATGTGTTTACTTGCTCATTTCTGTCTTCCTCTTTCTTGTTTCCATTTTTATTCTGCTGCGAAAACCATCTTCTGTATGAATATGTAAAATATCAGTGTCATCATTAATGACCATTCAGCGATAGAAAGCGTAAATATGCAGCATAAATATATGAAGGCGGGGATCAGCGTCTTCAGTTCATGGGTCCTTCACATGGAAGGGAGGGAGGAGAAAACTCTGCGCAAAAGATCCCGGAACCTTCTCGCTGCGAGGCGATGGTGAAAAATGCTGCACCGCAGCGCAGCCCACTTCCACCCGTTCTTTTAATTGTGTACATGGAAAATCAACAGGTCCCTCGACCTAATCGACCACAGAGGAGGTCGTTCGTCTCCGCCCTCGCACACAACCTGAACCTTTGTCGTATCTCAGCGGGACAAGGGACAGAATCAGTGCGACTGATTGACCTGGACACAAATATGTCCACACACATTATAAGAGCTCGTTTCCCACTTGGAGCCCAAACGCTGGTCCTGACAAGGAGCCTTAAAATTCACATTCCAGGGTCAAGACTCGCTTTTTCTCTAAGATCAGGGTTAACAGCAAAAGCCTTGGTTGGGGTTAAGGTAAGGTAAAGTCTCCAGGGAATGCCGTCTCCCTGTGTGTGTGTGTGTGTGTGTGTGTGTGTGTGTGTGTGTGTGTGTGTGTGTCCTGCCATCTACCTCGCACTTTATCAGCATAATCAGCACAAAACAAGGAGGTCAAGCCTTCGACCGCCCAAATCCCCGGCTTGATTACCTGCCTCGAGTAGCCCACTCCTCACACTAGCAGCGAGCCAAAAGTGAGTGTGTGCCAGTGCCAGTGCCAGTGTGTGTGTCAGTGTGTGTGTGTCAGTGTGTGTGTGTGTGTGTGTCAGTGTGTGTCCTTGTGCGTCCTTGTGCATCCCAATCTCGCAGCCACTTTCTACTGAAGAGGGCCCCCCCGGAGGAACCGGGAGGGCAGCGTCAGTGGATTTCGGGGTGAAGAGGTGAGTGATGAACAGTCGGCTGCATAAATGAATATGTATTACATCCGGGGTTTGGTCTCAGCGCCCAGTTTCCGATTTGGATGCGTTGAAATACCTGGATTCATCAAAGCTCCGAGTCCTAATGAAGCCCTAACGGTTCCCATCGACGGACGGATCCCTTCCTCCTTTTCGTCGGCGAGGACCTCGGGAAGGTGTTGAGCTAGACGACAGGTACGCGAGGTATCCGGTGAAACATTTTGGTTTTTCAAATGCTAGTGTTTGAGTTAAAGCCCTCAAATAAAAACTACTTGTGAATAAAACTGCTTAAAGCTAAAACCTGAGTGTACATCTGCTAAAATACTCTCTGTTCTCCTTGGATTCGGTCCTTGTTTCATCCTTGTTTCGTCATTCCGTAGGTGCTTAGCATTTAAGGCGTTTAGAGCGTGACTTTATATCGAAGCATCAGGAGCTAAATTTCATTTAAAGCCCCTTGCCATGTCCATACACCCCCAGCTCCCTTTGTTTCACATCCCGCCTCTGTCATCTCACCTGCTGAGGTGAGTTTCAGCTCTGAGCTGGTTGCGCTGATCAATCTTCACTGTGTGTCCTTCTACCGAGGAAAAGGCAAAAACAACGGCATTTTCTGTGGATCCCTTCAGCAATGCTCAGATGTCCTTTTCTTTTTTGTTCTTGAGAAGCTCTGGTTCAATGAAAAGCCAGAATCAGATTACAAGTGAAAAAAAAATACTTGTACTTTTCCCAGCCAAACTGACCCAATCCCTGAGTTGCACCTTCGGCCCTTCACGATCACGATCGGACATCACGAAGGCTGCAAAAAGGAATAATGTCAACCTTTTGCGCTCCGAGAACACCTTGTGCCGCTTTTGAGCCAATGACACTTCTGGGGCAGGTTGGAAAAGCGATGACAAAACCAGACAGATTGGCCTCCGTGGTGACCTGTGGGTAGCTTAGCGTAGAGGCTGGAAACAGGGGCAGGAGCTGGACCGGTTCTGTTCAAAAGTAGCAAAAACCAGCTGAACCCACAAACCAACATATCGTATGTTATATTTGTTTAATACCTGTAGAAATTGGATTGTTATTGAGACCTTTTAGGTTACAGCTTCTTCTTCTTCTTTTCTCTCTTCTCCTTCTCCTTCTCCTTCTCCTTCTTCTTTCTCTTCTCCTTCTCCTTCTCCTTCTTCTTCTCCTTCTTCTTCTTCTTCTTCTTTCTCTTCTCCTTCTTCTTCTCCTTCTCCTTCTCTCTTCTTCTTCAATTTTTTGCTGTGGGCAAACTTGTATTCAGGTGAGTCACCACCTTCCCTCAGCCATGTGTCAGGACCAGATGGTAAAACGCTGTCAAATTTCCTCACTATTGCCACTTGGAGACACACACACACACACACACACACACACACACACACACACACACACACACACACACACACACACTGTGTGTATCTCATGTAAATCCAAATTTTATAATTGTGCCTGGATTTTTATCCTGTTATGAGACACGTGAAATGTCAAGTGTAAATGTCTCCCAACCCCCCAACCCCCCCCCACCCCGGCAAAGCTACCGCTCTAATGACGAAGGCAAGAGACAGGGAGGTGGAAGGGTTAATCCGGAACAATCCATCATTCACTTAAGGGGGTTGCCAGGTCTGTGATTAAGGTGACGAGGGCGACTGGCAAGGCGCAGACAGCCCCATTTACTGCCTGAGCAAACTGTGACGAGAAAACATTAGGAAAGACACAGAAATAAATAAAATTAGGGAAAAAGAATATATATGAAACTTTTGAATCCTGGTTTAAGTTGGACATCTTTTCCTTTGACACCACAAAAAAAAAAAAAAAAGGTATGAATGCCCTCAGCAGACAGATCTCCATAAATCAGGTGCTGACACACACATACACATACACATACACACACACACACAAACAAACACACACACACACACACACACACACACACAAACACACACATATACACACATACACACACATATAGACACATATAGACACATATACACACATATAGACACATATAGACACATATAGACACATACACACACACACACACACACACACACACGCACACACACACAACTAGCTGTGGTGGAGAGGATATATCCCAGCATGCAGCGGGACCCTCTTGAGGGGAGCAGTCGGCGTCATTTATAATTAAGTGGCGACAACTTATGAAAATAAATAAGTTATATTCAGTTACACATTGACGCGCACAGCTCGGCCAGCCGAGATGACATTTACTGGGCTGTCTACAGTAATGAATACTCTATTATGGGTGTCGAGGGAGGTGGGGCGGCGGAGGAGGCTGGAGGGTGATGGTGAGGAGGGTGGGGGTTCTGGCTGGAAGAAGGGAGCCAAGGAAGAATTTCAATGAGACCAAATTCTTTTTAACCTCCTTCAGGTCATTGTTTTGATTTTGCGTCCCATTCGCCACAGTGAAACAGGCAAGTTTGCGCTTCTGCATCGAGCCTATGCAGGTGGCCTATGCCATCGCAAGCATTAACGCTTCTGCGTGGGCGTCACTCTGCAATTACACAACCGAACCGCTAGTTGGCAGCAGACATGGTCTGTACGACGGCAGCGAACGAGGAGGAGGACCCGGGATTGCGATGCTACCAAGCCGACCAATCACAGTTGTTGCGATCCGCGTCAGGTAACACGTGTTTACATATTTTTTGGGGGTGCGTAAATTGCATAAATTGGTTTAAAGTGATAGACTATAGGCTGGTTAACACAGTGGAACATTCAATGGCTACAAAGCCACATACATTTCTGAAGAGTTGTCAGAGAACAAAAAAGAGCTAAAAACGAGGACTCATTCATCAGCTGGACGTTGCTGTGTTTGCCAGCTTTGTTCTTGTTAAACTTATCTTAACCTTCTCTTGGCTACCTTATGCAGAAGTGCCTCCCGTGCATTAGAAGTTAAGGGAGAGGCCTGAGCTGCTGTTGAAGTTGTCAAGATGACGCTGCACCACAACAGCTCCACAATGAGAAACTCTAAGGAAGAGGAGGCGAATGCGTCGTGCCCACGCTGCCCGATTCACAAGTTTTTATAGGAAAAGAAAACAGTACTGCAATTTTTTGAGGCAGAATACAGTTAAATGTCCTTTACATTGGCTTCTCAGTTTACGAATAAACTAAGTTGACTCGGGAGGAACTGTTGAATCCTGCAATAATTCAGACAGCTCAATAGTCGGGGCTGCACCGAGACAGGCTGCCTCATTACACCAATACCGTTGCCTCATTATTGCCAGGGATTCCTCTGCACTCGTTTGGCCGCAGCGGACAACCACAACTGCTGATGATAAACGTGTCAGACAAGAACAAGTGTTAAAATACCCCCGAGATTAAGCCTCTTTAATGTTATTGATTTATGATAACAAGAAAAGACCCAAGTTTTTTTTTACTTCTTACGCACCCAGACTGAGGAAGAGAGCAAAGCAGGTCTGACAATGAGCCAAAGTAAAGACAAATTCACATCAATCCTCAATAGCACAACCAGTCACCGCACCAAAAATGTTCATCTCTTAAACTAGAAAAAAAAAGGACATATTATAATAGAATTAGCTGCAAGAATTACCATGTAATAATCACCTTCCAAATGAACATCCGTCTCTTTAACTGCAGGTGAATTACGTTACATTTTCCGTAGTTACAATGGACTGTAAAGGACCCAAACAGGCTGGGGAAAAAAAAAATGGTCAGAAATCCAAATGTCAACGAAGGCGTCACTTTGTCACGATGATTTATGACCTCATGATGGTTTTGGCATCTTACTTAAAGGGTTGGCTCAGCTAAATTACCAGAAAAGAAAAAAAAGAAAATCTATATAGTAGTTGACACTGTCAAACTGTCAAAGTTTGTCAGTGCAGCTGCATCTTACTGGGAGGCAAAAACTCTCGGGAACACAAATCTCAAAGCCCACACAGGTAAAAAGAAAGCTACATCTGCAGGAATGGATGCCGCCACAAGTGAGATTACATGTTTGGTTTCTTTTGCTGGAGATTTTTAATTTTTTACTTTTTTTTTTCCACATGCCAGTGTTGGCTTGGTTTTAAATGGCCATTCTCGTGTACGAATCACTAGCGTGGCAAAAAATGTGATCGGAGAGGCCCCGTTTTTTGCCCTGTGACCAGAGGGGTTCATCATCTGTACATCGAATATTTTAGGACAGACTCGGACACATTGGACTCAGTTTGTCAAGCTCAGCCCTGCACCGGCAGACTTGGCTGAATTTTGGTTAGCTAATAGGATGCAAGTCGGGGACTACGGATGTCTCCACCGAGTCATAGCTTTGAACCAGACCAACAAGACCAACTAGACTACCTGACATCGCCGTCTCTAGAGCCGAAGAGATGCCATGGCTAAAAAAAAAACGGGATAATGTGTCTAAAATCTTCCAAACTAATAAAGTGACACATATTTGGAAAAAAAAAGAAAAGAAAGAAAGAAAAAAAAAAACATGTCTCAGGGGTCGTCCACCACTGGGGCTTGTGGATGGCTTTCCAGACTGCAGCCGGCCCCTGCAGGCAAAGAACACATTGCTTCTTACTATTAAGATAAATCAGATCATGTTTCCCTAAACTGGGGCATTAGAGTGGGACAAACTCCCCTAGCTGTCCCTGACCTGAGACTAAAAATCATATCGCACGACCGAACGCCACCCGTCCTGGGTATTCTCTCCAACCACCTGCACGGCTGGTTGTTACAACCCCCCCACACCCTCCTCCGCCTGAGGCAAAGCGGGAGTTGTTTCAGGTCGATTTTCCAAACAGAGGCCTCCGCTCCTTTTGGATGAGAGGACTGAACTGGGTTATAAAGCTCAGGCGGGTCCGGCTCTGCAAAGTTGCTTACGGTACTGTGAAATAGTGAAGAACGTCAAGTCTCTTCTTCAGCTGGGGGGGGGGGGTTATAAGTAGACGCCAACGCGACGAATATCGAAGATGAGGCCTTAACTGTTTTTAACTGAATCTATTTGTCTATTTGTTGAGCATTTTCACATGAGCACTACCACCACATTTGGACCCTTTTCCTGGTCTGTGTTCCGCTCAACATGCGATGTCACGTTCATGACTTTGGTGTCCAGCTGCCGTGACCTTTGCCACATAGGAGCTTGCCACATACGTACGATGTATGGTTTGTGGGATTTGCTGCGTTGCCAAATGGCATTGGCCACCATTTGACCCCGAGCGAATATGATTGGATGTGACTAATCAGCTGGTGACCTGACTTCAGAGAAATAAAGCTAATGCCCCACTGACTGGAGATGAACAACCAGCAATACCAGTAAATTAGTACTGCCAGACTGTCAAATGGAACCAGTGCAAAGATCCTCACTAGATTGTTTTTATCATTATACAGACTTAAACTTTCATTAACTAATATGCAACTTCATTTGTGGACTGGGGCAAAGGGTTTTCCCAGTGTTTCTGAAACCAGAATGTGACGTTTAGATGCAAAAAACGATAACCAGGACGTTGCCTGTTGCAAAGCATTTTGTCATTTCTGGCTCTGATCCGTACTAAAACATTCTAGTTATTATTATTTTTTTCTATTGCACAGGCCCCATTTTTCATTGATATGATACAAACAGATACAAGACACAAGGGAGGTCCGCTGTGTTTGAAAGACATTTGAGTTGCCTTTTACAGTCTGTCTGGTATTACAAATTAGTTTAACTGTAAAGCATTTAAATGGAGAGAATCGCTCGTAGCCATAATTCAGAATAACCGTCGGATAAGTGCATGAAAGGGCAACGTCGCACTGGCTGCGGCCGGACGGCAGCAACGCCATCACTCATGTCCCATTTTATGAACCCTGTGAGGGTCAATCAAATATCCTCCTTCCGCTCTGAAAATCTGCTCTGGAGATCGGAGGCCAGAGGCAGCCGGTGACAAATCACCCCCATGCATCTGGAGTCCGTCTCTGCCTCCCGAAGACATTGAAGGATCTGTCTCCATCTCCTCCTTTATGCCGGGATGACACGTTGTCATTTCGGGCTAGCAGGTGGCCCTTTGTCTGTGATGATCTATTGATTTTTTCCTCCTCTCCTCCTCCGGCTTGATTTCTCATTCTGCCGCTCGTCGCTGTTGTTCGCCCCTAATCATCACCGTTTGGGGGGGAGCTGGAGGGACAAACAGCTGCAGCCACTGAAGAAGTGAGGGGGGGATGCAAATAAAAAAAGTTGGATGGAAAGTGAAGGGGCCCCGCTCTCGACTGACTGCTGAATTGCTGATGCTTCATCGGTGAAAAGGGGCTGTTTGAAAAATCTTTTTCTTTTTTTTTTTCCATTTTCAGCTCTTGTTCCCCTTTGATTGCATATCTACCGAGGACATCCAAGCACGCGACTGAAGAGGATCAAATGAGGAACCTTCCACGAGGGGGGGGGGGCTTTAACGACAGAGCACCACTTCCACCTTCTGCCTCCGAGAGACAACACTCAACATTTTTGCAAATCCGCATTGCCTGACAGAAACCGGTTGCCAAGCGATCGATGCTGCTTTTCCTATGAGAACAGTGTCATAGAGACGTGGAGCTGGCCTTGCCTTCTTAGTTCAGGCCGAACTGGACTGAGAGCCGTCGCCCAGTGTTCAGGTCAGAACCGTGGCCTAGCTCATTTGATTAAACATTGCCTAGTTTAAACCATGATACAGACTATGATTTTTTTTGTTTGTTTGATGACATTAAACACTGATGCTTTTGAGAAGACAAGACAGAGATGTTTGTGGCAGAAAAAACGTCTTTACGCTCTATAAAATTCCTTTGCTGAGGTCGTGCTCTTATGAACACTGATGTCGGTGGGTCGGTTGTATCCTGATGGTTTTGTTGAGCCGCTGACTTTCACTTTCACTCCACTATGGCATTAACATTTGTGGACTTGAGTGAAACATATCAACAACTATTAGCTGGATTGGCATGAAATCTGGCACAAATGCTCGCGTCTAACTCGGGGTGAATTGCAGTAACTTTGGTGATCATGTGACTTTTCTTCAGCACCATTTTCTGGTCACAATTTTTGCTTTGCTCAGTTCCTTGATTTATGACTAAATACCTTAAAGAAACAAATCAAATTCCTATCAGCCTCAACTGTAGTTTTCATGTAGAGCTAATCAGCAAAAGTGTGCAAACACACAAAAAACTATGATGGTGAGCATTATAAATAAGAAGAAATGATACCACTCCTAATCATTGATGTAGACTCTGTTGTTTATGTATTGTTTAGGTCATTGCTACTGAACCTCAGGCACTGAGGGAGGAGGCATGTTTTTGTTTTTGTCTTTTTTTAAAGAAATGACACGGGTCTGGTTTAATTAGAGAAACTTGTTACGAGTGTTTTGAGTAGTTATTATAAAAGGCAGTTGTTTGTTTTTAAATTTTATTTCGCCATCACTAAAACAAAATAAATCATCGCCAGCGGACGCTAGAACCTCACAGCAATATCTATACAAAAATCTATATCTATCCTGAAAGATTAAACTGTAAAGTTCTTCACATTCTAAAAAGTCGACAACGTCTTTAAAAGGTCACTCACTCCTTAGACCTGAATTAAAACAGTAGCTCCAGCCGCGTAAGGTTTAACCAAGACGGAGACAGTTGATGTAAAAATAAAAATCAATCAAACAGTTGCCTGTAAGGCGGCGGCCCCTCAAAAAAAGGCCGTAAATCCTCCTCGCTATCCTGATCACAGCTCTCCGTGTACAGATGATAGGGATATGAGACGTTTAAGCTCTTACCTGGGGGCCCGTAGAGTTTGGCTTTCTTCACTGCAAGGCAAACGGAGAAAACACAGATTAGGCACAACGTAAGAAACAAGGGCAGACAAGCAAACAAGGGCATCTATACACACAGCGTGTTCCTTTTATTCCCCCCTACGTGTCATTGCAGAATTTCTCTGTCGTGTTGTAACGTACGTCTTCTTTGTGACGTTTTTAATTTTTTTTTTTTTTTTTTAATGTCGGTTTTTGGTGAACCGCTTCCAGGACATTTTCCACTCTAACCCGAACATGTGCTTTTCCTTTTTTTCTCCCCCTGTTTTCTTGCAACAATGTCCGTCCTCTCGACCTTCACAAATCTAAACTAAATCGGGTTTAGGTCGGCACAGGGGAGGAGGTGGAAGATTTAAAATGTTTATGAGGAACACATGAGACATCATTTTAAATTTATGTTAACGTGACATTAAAGGAAGCTGACAATTCTCACCTAGAAACTTTGGAAAACAGCTTCATGCTGCATTTGTTTTCTGGGAGCAATAAATCAGAGAGATGGAGGATATCGTGCATATTAGCATATGTCATTGATATATGGATACTTTCTACTATCTGAATATCGTAAAAGAACTAAAACTACATTAAAAATGTTTTTATGGTTAAATCAAACCACTTCACCTCTTACACCACACATATAAGACTTTCAATTCACATTTAGAAAACAGGGTCATCATCCTTTTAACTTCCAGAAATGTCTTCTTTTTTTTCCAAAATGACACCGAATTAAATGTCTTAAATGTTTAATGTGAAAGAGTCGCTCAAGCCACTGAACCCACAAAGAATTTAAACTCTGTAGCTCTGGCACAACATAATTTTAGCTTAATATTTTGATTCTCTTATTTTACCTTACACTATAATTACGACCAAGACTGTGGTTGAATCCACTCTCATCACCCGAGGAAGTAAATAAAGCAAAACATACAGTTACTGCTAAAAAGCCAGACTTTTCTCGCGGCAGCTGGTGGAAACCAAACCAGAGTTAAAAGAAAGGTAAACTTATATTCTTCAGGTGGAAAGAAACGTGACGACATGTTCTGTCAAATCTCTAAATAACTACCTCTTAGCTACTTTGCTAACACATTAGCCACAGCAACATCAAATTTATATCATATACTATAAACATGTAAATTTATGGTTAAATGTTGCACTATAAACTCATCGGATATATTTATCTGCACAGCTTCCTACACAATGCTAAGGTTATATCAAGTATATGGCAGGTGTTGTGATGTTATATTTTAGCCTATATTTTAACACCATGTTCTTAATTTTCTTATTCTGCTGTGTAGTTTGTTTTTTTTATCTGTCTTCTACCTCTTTAGACTGTGTCTTATTTTATAACTTTATTTCTTGAAGTAGCAGCTGAGACAACTACTCTGGTAGTTTGTACAAACTTTGATTTTCATTTTGCATATGAATAACAAAAACATATTTAAAACATCTGTGAAAAGAAAGATGAGGTTCACTTTCTTGACAGTGTTACTCCAAAATGCACCTGTATACATACTATAGGGGCTGTGTGATACTGTGTTTGTGTCTTCCAAACGAGAGGCATGAACAAAAGGAAAGTTTAGGAAACCAATGTTATAACGTATTTGTTTTAAGTTGACAATACATATGAAGAGATAACAGAGTTATCCTGCATCTCAGAAACTGCCAGCAGACAAAAAAAAAAACTACGATAATATCGTGATGTTTATGTAAAAATCGAGGAGTCTTAAAGAAACGCTGAACACAACAGCAGTGAGATCTGCAGCCAAGAGTGTCCTGAAATACAAGAGTGTCTTTAAAATGCCAATGCTGGGGCTTCAGGCTAAAAAACTGCCTGACATTGATCTGAAATGCAATTAACCCCCCTCCCCCCCAAAAAAGAAGCACGTCTAGTCATTTCACTATGCAGCGGCGCAAAGGTTTATTCCCTTTTAAGGCAATTCAGTTGTTTAAAATTGAGTTTAAATGCACGTTCTCACCCGGGGAGCTCAATATGTCCTTTCAATCACAGCCCCGAAAGTGTGAGATGCGATAAGAGGCACAGACACAGGGAGAGGGAGGGAGGGAGGCACCGTTAACAGGTCATTTGGCCCAGGCCTGTCGGCACAGTTTTCCTCGTGTGTCACTCGTGCCGGGTTGGCACAGGCTCACAGGAGGCCCGGTGGCCTGGTTGGTCCGGTGCCAGCCGGGCTCCGACTGCTGGCACCGGACCAACCAGGCTCCGGCGATACCTGTGTGACTGGCCGGGCGCCGTGAAAAAGAGGCTCGCGGAGTAGAGGGATAAAGTCTTCATCCGCTGAGGGGTTTGCCATCAGAAGACAAAACCTCGGGCAATGTTTTTTTTTCGCGATGTCCAGAGCTGCTCTCTTCAAATGTCGTTTTCTTTACGACTTTCAATTCGAAACCTCTGCCGTCCGTAGCATCTGCACCACCGTTAATAAAGCCCTGTCCAAACTGGCCGTGGGTACTTAGCAACTTTTAATTTTAAGCCGAAGTGGTCTGGGGCTCTTTGGAAACGGTTTTTCATTACAGGCTGCTACAAACGCATTCTAAATAAACAGCAAATATCATTATTTCATGTGCACGATAAATTTAACTGAATTCGTCTCAGCGGTATTTGGATATTGGCAGAAGTAACAGCAAATTAAACAGAAAAATCTGCAAGAGATTTTTATTTTTTTTAATTTTATGAAATGACAAACAAGGATTCGGTGGTCGGGGCCCCAGCACATTTATTTTTGCTTTGGAAATGATGTATTGCCAATTTAATTTAGAGTATTTCCATGTTTTGCAACCAGGCAAGGAGTGTAAAAAAAGTGTGAGCGGAGTGTGTGTGTGTTTGTGTGTGTGTGTATATATATCCTCTTAGCAGAGTCAAGCTAAGTGGACTCACACACACACATGCTTCATTAATACCTGAAAGTTCCCCATTGGAGAAGCTGTGTAAGGACACTGATCTGTCACAGTGTTCTCACTGTTTGTCTGTTACCTTTCCAGGCTAAATGACAGTTTAGTTTCCATTTGTCAACATTTGTTGCCTGATTTCATTGATCCCATGGTGGCATTTAACAGTTTTTGTTTATTTAGAGAACTGGGTCAGAATTTGAAGCTGGTGGGGAAGTGCAGCCTGGCATTTATTTGGGTTAGGATGTTTTACAAACCTCTTTGGAGTATTCTTTTTTTTTTTTTTAATTTAATCACAGTAGCATATAGGGGAGATTTGCGTAAATAAAAAGGGTCATGACAGTCGCGGGTTATAAAGCACTTCATCAAAACCAAAAGCAATAAGAGCTTAAAAGTCACCGGTGCGATTCTTTTGCGAGACAATTCTCCCGTGAATTTTCTATGAAATTACAAGAAACATGATTCTGATGAGATAATTCCCAAATTTTCAGGTATCAGGTGCAGCTGTAACGCAACACGTGACTTTTAAACAGGATTAATAGGCATGAGTGTGAAGTTAAAGTAAAATACACAGTGCTAATAAACAGTGTACCTAATGCTACCATTAATTTTGGGGGCCCACCAAGATACATTTTTTCATCGATTCAAATTGTTTTTTCATTTATTATTTCTTCATTCATTTCTTCCGTCTGCATGAAATTTTTATTTTGAAATGACAATAAAACAAAAGTCTGTGAGAACGGTGCATTCATGTGCACTCATATAGATTGGAAATTTGACTCCACACATCCTTGTCAGAACCAGGTGCCTACATTACCCACAATTCAACTCTAACGCCAACAGTTTGGTTTGAGACTTGGCCGTGTTTTGCTGGTGGCTGCTCTCATAGAAATGAACTTTTAGCCTTCAACAGAGATGAGGAGCGGGTTGCAGAGGTCTGATCTCTCTAAAGCCGGATTTATACTTCTGCATTGAGTCTTCGCCACCGCTTACGCAAATGTTCCACGCTGTCGTGGGCATTTATATTTCTGCATTGGCGTCGCCCTGCAGTTTTGCCACCAAGCCTCCAGTTGAGTTTCTTTTCAGCGGGCTTTGTCGGCGTCGCTTCAAAACTGCAGCGACTGAAACCGAGCAGATCTTGACGGAGTCGGAGCCAATAGATGTTGAACAGCGGTTAGTTTTCCTGAATCACCTGCAACACAGGAACAGACAAGGACATCGGAGGAGACAGTCCATTTCAAGGCGGCAAAGAAGGAGAAGCCAGAAATGCAACGATGACGAGACGTCCAATCAAAGCTCTTGCGGTCCACGTCACAGAAACACGTAGTTACATTTTTTGGCAGGTGCGCATCAGGCTACAGCGAATGGTATAGGAATATATAAGCCCCAGGTTTATATGCAGAAGCAAAAGTGGCCTTAACTCAGCACCCCCAGTCGTTTTAACTTTTCAAACTTATAGTCTTCAGCCCCATAAGATGTTGACTCGAGTGGCATCACTAGAGGCAATTTTTCCAACTTCACACGTCTACCTCTAGTGCAACAAAAGACTTTAGACAACCTGCTCACATATTCAGATTACTCCCTCAGCCCTGAGTTCCCCTTTAATATAATTGTGAAATTCATTTCAGTTTCATTTTCATTAATTGTTCTTATTAACGGGAGGGCTGCACACTGATTAACGGACAAAAACATGAACATTATCCAGTTAACCACTGAGCCGGGTCAGATGTGTAAAGACAACCCTAATAAATCGAGTATCAAGAGAAATGCCGGTAAGGGACATAAAAGAGGTGGCACCTTTCGGTCACTCTCTGCTGGTGGTTGGAGGGAAAAGAAAAGGATGGAGGTCAGTGTCTCATTTCGGCGCTGGCGGAGGTCAGCATCCCTCCAGGCAGAGGTAGCAGAGCGGGCTACATACCAGACACGTGTCCGCCGGACTGATTGAATGAGAGGATGCGTGCTGCCGGCGACCCAGCGCTTGGATGGTGGGATAATCCCCCCCCTGGCCTAATGCCTTAAGCAGGGCTGAAAATCTACCAGACCCTGCTGCATTGTGCTGTAGATGGATAACAAAGAGTCATGGTTGTGTGGGAAAGCGCAGGCTTTCTTTACCCGTGACGAGAAAAAGCTAAAAGCCGCAAACTTGATGGGGCATCTGAGGCTTTTTTGAAACATATAATGAAGCCAAGATGCCGGGGAAAGCCGCGGTGGGTATTTTGGGGGGACGAAACACTAATGTTCACACGATGAGTTGTGGATTAGGTTAAACCTGCTGGCAAAGAGCTGTGTTGTTTAGGAAATAATATGCCATCGTCAAACTTGTAATTTTATGTTTATTACATTTTAGCACGCCAGCGTCTGCATCAATCTGCTCAGCGCTCATCCGTAGACAAAGCTTAAACAAATACCCTCACATGGACACGGCTGGTCAGTCAAACACATGCACGTTTTTCCCAAGAAGCAAAAAGGGGTGAAGATAAAAAATTGTTTTAAAAGAATTGTCTGTTTTATTACACCTTTTCGTCAGACGTTCCTCATTCAAGCCTTCGTTTCTGCCTGTTGTGAGAAAACGCAGCTGAAATGCTGTGAACTCCGAATACTGCTGTCGCCGCAACATCACGATAACTAGCGTCTGACAGGGCCAGAAACACAGGCAAAAAGACGAACAGGCAGGTTGTGGACAAGTTTTCGCCAGATTATCTAACTTTCTATCTAAAACCGCCTCATTTAGAGGAAAAAAAAATTGAGACCGAGAACCTCTGAAGTTTTTGTTAATATTCCCTCATTATACAGGAAAAGTTTGCATGAACAACGGTGGACTGTAACTTGTAATGAATGTTTACAACTCAAAACTTGGATGATAGTTCTGCCACTTGCCTTCTTTTTCTTCCAATTATGCCAAGTTTGGCTAACAGGGGGGGGGGGTGTTTACACCCTGTCTGATCGTCTGACTGCTGGTGTTTCTTTCTCCATCTCACTTCTTTTCCGCAAATATCACCGCTTTCTCAAATTTCAGAGATTTCTTATGAGAATAATGAGATGTTAATTGCGAGTACGACGGCCAAAACTATAATAATAAACTCAAGTGGTAACAAACCAGTGTTATCCTTTAAATTTGAAAAAAAAAAAAAAAGAAAAGAAAAGAAAAAAAAGTCATGAATTATAAATCCAAGAATTATGTTGTTATCTCAAGATTTTAAGCAAATTTGAAATTAGAGAACAGAACACAATGTCCCCAAACATCAAACAATGCTAAATTATGTACTTAGTTTGTTAGCATACCAGTGGCACTTGCCTTTGACATAAAGTGCAGAAGTGAAAGTCAGAAATGAGTCTTGGTTTGTTGGTTGGTAAATTACATAACTAGTGTGTGTATGTATATGTATATGTATATGTATATGTATATATGTATATAGATAGATATAGATATATATAGATATATATGACTAGCAGTCAGACGATCAGAAAGGCATCTGGGAAAGGTTCAAACTCAAATTCTGTGGGAACATTACATCTACTCAGTATAGCACAGAAATTCTGTGAATTTCCTGAGCCTAACATAATAAGGTTTTTGTGTTTTCTCTGCCACGCTTAATTACTTCTTTGTTGTTTTTACAGTGGCCGCAACAATAAGACAATCTTCACATTACATCAATAGCGAATGGAAGCGTTAGCAACCCATGTCAAAATGCTAGACAAAGCTACCAGTCATTAATAAAGACTATACTTTTAGCCTGACTTTGAGGAAGTAATGAAAGTTGACAATATTACAAAGCCAAGATGATTATGTGTCATTTCCACTGTACGCCGATGACACTCTTGCCTTCATGACACTGAGGCTCTGAGTGGGGCAATTTAATGGCTTTTCTGATGGTTCTGGTTTGATCTCTTTGAAGTGACATGTGAAAGTGACGCTTTGAAGCTCAGGGGTGGGAAGAAAAAAAAAGCTCTCAGGGGTGTATTAAGGATGTTTTCAAGCCTCTGAAGCCTCCGGTCGACACTGAGACACCACACACCAGCTTGTTCTACCTCAGCGACACCAGGACACATACAGTGGGAGGGGTGTTAAGCTGGATTTATGCCTCTGTGTCGAGCCTACGCCGCAGCCACCACGAGTAGCCTACGCCGCCATGAGTATTTATACTTCTGCATTGGCATCACTCTGCAATTACACCGCCGAACCGCTGGTTGGCCGCCGGTTTGCCGCTGGTTTGCCGCTGGTTTGCCGCTGGTTTGCCGCTGGTTTGCCGTGGCCTTTGTATGCCACTGTGTTTGGTCTCTTTGCCGCTGTTTTCCACTAGTTTGTCTGCGCACATTGAAACATCGGCGATGGAAACCGATCTTGGCAGAGTTGGAGCTGATGGATGTTGAACAGCAGTAAGTTTTTTACTGCGACACAGAAATTAAAAGAGACATCGAAGGAGATGGTTTGTATGACACCGAAACAAGGAGGGAGAGGCCGGAGATGTGATGATACCAAGCCGACCAATCACAGTTCTTGCGTCAGGTAGTTACATTTATTTGGAGGTGGACATCAGGCGACGGCCTGGGCTACGCTGTAATTACAGCGTAGATACGACGTAGTTACGACACAGCATCATAATCTGGCCTTAAGCTTTTTTACAATGGGTTGCAAGAGCTACCGAGGCCTCGATTTTACATCCCTGACGGTTGCCATGGATGCGCAGTTGTTCTTTATGTACTACTTCCCGGTCCGCTTGGAGCCAGCTCGGAGGACGCATGCAGACTCGGTGCCCTTGCAGCATAGTCCACTTGATCACAATAAACTGGGAGTTACATTGATGTCCGCACAAATCCTTGTGCACACTCTCAGATGACGGAATTTATGTCACCGTACCTCAACCCTAGTGGACCTTTGCATATTCAGTAATGCTGAAGGTGTAATACTGGCCAAATGAGTCTGCAGGTTGGCATTTAATGGCTGTATGTGGCTATAATTGGTTGTATGTGTCAACTAGCCCCCATTTTGTGTTTCTATATCAGGGGTTTTCAAAGTCTGACAAAATCAAGACAACATCCTCCGTCTTCTTGCCATGGACAAAGTGAGTTTTGCACTCTTGAGCCATCTTAGGTTTTGTTTTTCGTTTTGTTTTTTGGCTGATATCTGTTTGCATCTTGGGGTAATTGGAGCCATTAGAAAATAAACTGAATCAACTATGAGCGGTTCCTGTTTGCAGTTCTCTCATGGATGTACAAACAACTATCCCCGGATTATTTTGAGAATAGTTCAGCTTCAAAGACCAGCTGCTCCGACGCTGACCGACCCACGCAAGTGAAAGAAAAGAATTTCTCTTGGGAGTATGAAAAAAGTACGATATTACTCATCAGGCACCAGATCAATCCTGTGCTCCACACTTTCTCATTTCTCTCAGGTCCACTGACACCCAAAACCCCCCCAAATAAATAAATAAATGAAACTGCTAAACAGCAGTGGTTACTGCGGCGGCGGCGGCAGTGGCCCCCACCCGCTCAACAGGTAGACAGGCGCAGGGCCGTGTCGATACCAGAGGCCAGACAGTGGCTCTATTTTTAGCTCCGGTTCTCCAACTCCCAGAGGGTCTGAGTGCACGGAGGCTGGCGACCTGGTGGCTATGTCATTAACACCCTCTCACTTCCATTAAATGGCAGCCCCTGCGGACCCCGACAGGCCGGCCCAAGAAATGCAGCCATTACGGATCTATGTGTCGACCCGTGTGCTCTGGTGCGCGTTGGTTTGTAATACACAGACACCGGGTGTGTTTGAACACAGTTATATGCCACTGTTCAATCGACGGCCTCTGCTGACAGTGAATTATTACTTACTGACCAGTTCCTGCTTGTGGAATCACTCAATTAAACACACAGGGCATTAGAAAAAATTAAAATTGCCATAATAAGACTAATGTCTCTAGCAATGCGAAACACTACAAAACAAGGCCAAGTGGTGAGAAGCCAAACACATGTTATGTACTGAACTGACTGGGAAACCACCATTACGCCGCCATTACCACTGATTTTAGCTTATATCAGTAGCAGTGTATATCCCAACTGCTGAGTAAATTTTTGCAGCGCAGAGAGGACAAAGAGAATTCAGATGCATTTCAGAAACATTGTTCCTATCTCATATAATTTTTGGGCCTCGGACAGCATCCGTCATTGGTCACGTACCACTCAGGACGATATCCTGGTCGCAATTCAAGACTATTTTTTTCACAAGCCTGAAAATAATGTCCCCGAAAAAAAAGGTCGCTGTTCTTCAAACCTTTTGGGTACAGTCACAACCCTGGTCTCCTTTGAAAGGAAACTGTAAAAAGTTTACGACGGAATAAAGTCAGAATGACCCTAAGGGACACTGAAGCAAAGTTACAGGGACACAAACATGGTAGAAATTTCAGTTTTTGGCATAAAAAAAGGGAACATAAGGCCTGTCCTTGTAGTTTTTGTGCAGAAAACAACCGAGCCACAAGTCTGAACCACTTCTTCAGTGAAGTGTGGACCCAAGATGCTTCATGCTGAGAGAAGCAGGAGACGTAGAGCTTCCAGAAAATCATTTCCTCATCATTGGTTAGGATGAGACACTCTTCTGTCCTCAGTCTTTTAATCTTAATCAGTGTATGAGATTTTAAAAACTTCTGTGAACTATAGTTACACCCTCAAAAGTGTGTTTCTGTTATACATAATTATTGTAATGGGTATATATATATATAGAGATATAGATAATATAGATATATATACACATGTGTGTTTTTAAATTACTTATATTAATGAATAATTCAGTATTAACTGCACTATAATCATAGAAGTTGCCACATACACAACCTTATATCAAGAGGTTTAAGCTCAGGGCCTCTGTTACGATTTAAACAGTTTTAGTCTCAATCTCGATTTGGTTTCAGCCCTTGATGACTTAAGTCACGCAACAGGACTTTGCCTGCTTTTTCTATGTATTTTCCTCCATCTCTCTGTGTTTAATATATAAAGTAGCACTCATACCTCACTGCTCCCTGCATAACTCACAAATTAACAGAGACTCCTCTCCCCGCAATGACACCCCCACCTTCCCACCCTCCACCATGTTAATGAGCCAATTAGAGAGTCCTCAACAAGTCCAGGAGTGATCAGCTAGAAGGGGGTCCAGGGGAGGGGTTCATAGATGAAGACGTTAACACACACACACACACACACACACACACACACACACACACACACACACACACACACACACACACACACACAGATATCATACTCCCCAAGTCCTTATCCACACCTTCATTAGTATGTGTCTTTCCTGGCTCTGAAAAAGCAATGTGCTCACACTACAGGACCAAATCATCAGAGCAACGCTTGAGCAAAGACTCAATCTTCAGTTTTTACCAGGACTAGAAATGACGCAGTTGATCGAACGAGTAGAGCAGTCGACCGACGGGGAAATTAGATCGAAGGTATTTTGAAAATTGTGAAACTACATAGGCGAACGATAGAAATCGACACCAGGAAGTAGCCCTGTGACGAAAGGGAGGGGACGAGGAGGAGGAAGTGAAGTCCTCGTCCCACGTGAGCCGGAGCGCAACACACAAACACAACATACACACAAACACACACACACAACATACACACTCACTCGTAGAGGCATAAACACACATACACTGGGGAAGCAAAAGCAGCAGATGGCCAGGGGATAATTCCCTCTCTATCTCTATCCCCACCCCCTTCCCAGACTGAAGCTTTAGCCGTGTCCCTGTCATTCCAGCACACTACGGCCAGTGTACAGCTTGACCTGGTCTGTTCTCACCTACTGTCCTGTGGCATCTGGCCACCCCCCCCCGCCCCCACACTGGCCAAAACACAAAACTAAAGCACACCCCCTTTCAGATATTACTTTTATAAATGTACTCCACGCCTTTAGAAAAAAAAAATGCAAATTCAGAACGAGCTCGAGCTTTTTTGTGCCGACAGAGACTGAATCCCCCTCTGCGATCTTGACATTGCCGGTGGTCCACCTGCACGTGTTCACCCCCTAACTGTTGCCATGTAATTTCTCCTAATGCAATTTCTTCACAGCAGCCCGGATCGACACCCAAGCACGTGGTGCAATACCATCACTGTATGCATTTATTCCACCGCTAATTGGCATCCAGGAATAGCCGAGTGTGGGAACCGGCTGAGCTGTCGGATACTGCAACCGCCCCCCCCCCCAACATCCTCATCTTCGTCATCCTTTTTCATCTGCAGCCACCATGCAGGCCCTGCTGGCCCTCGACGACAACCAGGAACCGGGAACCAGGAAAAAGTATCGCGGCTGTCGAGAGGCAGGGACGCCACTCTTTTGGTTTGTCTGCATTTCCATCAGCGAGTCTGTGGTTTCCTTTAATCAGGGAAAGAGAGCGGCCGCCATCATCCAAGGAAAAGACTTTAACTCTGGATTTGGTCAGACATTATGTTTCTGATATCACAATTTTCAACAAATTTTGTATTAAGTTAATTATAGATTTAAAAGGAAAACTTACACATAACAGTTGTCTGCCGAGCACAGTTCAGCCAAAATGTCTTAATAGAATAGTTTGTTCTCCTGAGAACATCAGCATTAGTTGTTTCAGCAAAACAACACATTTACATTAAAGCCTTTTAGCAGCAAGAACAAAAAAGTCTAAACCTGACCAAACTCAAACAGCAGTGTCGTCACGCAATTCCCATCAATTAGTTGTCCTATAAAATTCCAACCTGCAGTAATGTAATTTTTTGGGCCACTTACATGTCTGGCATAGCCACTTCCTTGGAGCAACGTTAACATTCATTTATAGTCACAGTCATCTGATCTGAAACACTCAGGTGTGTGTAGAGGATTCACAGGTTTTACTGCCACAGGTGAACAAGAGCCACTTCAATCTCTGAGCAAGCAATGAAAGAAGAAAAAAAAAGACTGTTCTTTTCCTTATAATTCCACTTGGCTGAGCCCACTGCGACCCAGCTGTGCTTCGCCCATCACATCCCCTCCGACCTCTCCGACCCCCCCCCCCCCCAAACTCCCATCATTCTGTAATGGAGGGGGCTCGGCTTCGAAGGCCCCTCCAGCCTCAGGGAGCGCTTGCGCCCAAGATGAGACAAGGCCAGAAACGATTGGCGAGAGACCATACACCTGGGGGGGGGGGGGGTTAGCTGAGAGTTGGAGATAGGCAGGGCCATAGTTTGATGGTGCAAAAAATCAATCGGCGTGGCTGCAAGGAGAAGAGCAATTTGTGGCCTGGAAAGGAGCCAGAGTGTTAAATAAACTGGCGGCGGAGTGGGATGAATCTGTTCTTTATATGAAGATGAAACTTTCTTTTCTAATTAGCTCAACTTTATCTGTCTGAATTTATCTGTATCTCTCTTTCGCCGATCGAACTCGTTCCCTTTTTCTTTTCCCTCCACGGCTGCAGAGCGCGACCAAAGCCTCCCGCGACCACAGCCTCCCACTGCTGGCCGCTGCACTGCAGACCAGGCGGCTTGCTCAAGGGCACCTCGGCAGGAGGACGCGGACATTTTGAACCGATGTCAGCTCACTTCTGCTAACAACCCAGCATCTGTCTTCAGCAATGAAAGCGAGAGGACAGGCTCCGCTGATGTTTTAAAGGTCAATATCTATATCTTAGGAAAAATGGACCCAACTGACAGGTTATTTTTTTTTATTATTATTTTTTTTAAAGCCAATATTTAATAAACTCATTTAAAAAGTCTCCAGAAGATTTCTCCAGAATCTCACTATTGTCGGGACGGAGGAACGTCAAGAGACACCAAAATCTTGCCACTGAAGTAAATAAAATATATCGAGGATTAGCAGCTTCTTATAAACTAATTCAGGTTGTTTTGTACCTCGAATTTTTTTTTCCTTTACATATAAAAATTTCTCATTGGGGCTTTAGATGTTCTTCTGACCTCCTAGTTCACAGGGGTCACTGCTGACCTGTATATATATATATATATATATATATATATACACACCATATAGCAGATATATATATATATATATACACACATACATACATACATACACGGATTAATGGGGCCCAATGTACCAATGTACCAATGTAAACCATAAAAAGTTTGCTCCCGCTTCAGCACATTACAGCCTAGTTCCAAACCTTTAAATAGCCACACATTGACAATTATAAGTAATAATGTCAATACCATAAAAGGAAGCGGAGTAATGGGGTTTTCATGTGCTAAAAAAAGATCTATATTTAAGAGGGTTCACCTCAAAGGAACTTTGGAAATATATTTTTTGCACGGAATATAGAATTTGGAATTTGCCCCCCAACCCCTACCTCTGTGAATCCTGTATCAATATATATACTGGGCCGCAAGTCAGGACAGACTTGAAAAAAAAAAAACGTGGTCAATATTATTTCTATCTCACTGCCTCCGACCTCCGACATCAGAGGATCCTCATCCACCACTTTCGTCATAGCGAAGCACCTGTCCTCCGAGACGGGAAACCCTGAGGTCTCAGTTCACAAAAGTGTAATTCAGTTTCACAACATAGTTTCGAGGGTTTTTTGTACAACAAACTAACTCATTATTTTAGCTTTTCTTCACGCTCATACTTTCCTATGCTTCTCCCTGCCTGGGCCCAATCACTTCGCGGCCTCTCAGGTTTCACTACTTCATCATTATTTCTGTAAATGACTCTCTGATGTGTTCCGGCTATAGTCTGACTGATAAGCTCATTTTTTGTCAATTAAAAAAATTCCATTAACGACAGAAAAACTGATATTATTTTGATATGAGTCCTTTAAATTTGGTACATTATCACTGACAGGAAATTTTATAGTTTAAAGAAAAAATTAATGTAAAAAAAAAAAGTGCTTTCCGGTGAACGACACTGTTTTTGAATTATCATCTGTGCTTCAGCTTCTTGCGACTTCTATCAGCGGCTGCTTTATCGGTCTAACTCCAGATCCAGGTTCTGTTTAGTCCTTCTCCCTCCTGACAGGGTTGGTTCAGTAATCCAAATCAAAGTTTGGGGTTTTTTGTTTGTTTTTTTAAACCCCGTAAAATGAATTCTCAAAAAAAAGGGGACAAATAATGACCCATTAAGACTCAAATGAGAAGAAATGGGAAAGAAATGCATTGATCTCAACCTTCCAAGTGCAAAAATCAAATGCACAAGGAGGAAGACACACGTATACTCACACACACGCAAACGCATACAAATTTAGGCAAAAGTCTCTTTTTTCAAGTCTCGGTTTAACTGTATGACTTATCTTAGAAGAGAAACTGTTGAAAACTTCTAAAGTTTGTATATTTTATACGTCTACACTAAACATCTGGCTCCTTTTTCACATCACCTACACGTTAGTGCCGGAATGAGGCGGCTGACATTCCATCAGCACGGTAATATCACATAAAATGCCCCTCATTATAGTTTCTGTCCTTTATAGGTTTTAGCCTTAAATTTTGAGGATGAAATTCATACATTTCTGCGGGGAAACCACGGGTTTTCTCTGATATGTATCTGCGCAAATATCCTGAAATCTGTGCGGGATTAACTTCTTTTTTTTCTCCCCAGACAACGATGCAGTTCAGCGGACCCGACGCGCTTTTCCTTCTGTTGCTGTACCACCTTTAATTTTTCTCTCTTTCTTTTATTCATTTCTTTTTCCCTCTCGATGAGCGGGACACCTGCAGCCCCGAGGTGAGACCTTACCTCTGACACACAGCAGCGACATCGCGGCGGGATTTCGCGCAACAGTTCCTCCGAAGCCGATGAGCCGGCGGTGAGTTCCTGCGGCGCCCGGTCGCCTGTTGCTCGTCGGCGGTTCGGACCGGACCTAAACGCCGCTCGCTCTCCGCCTCATCACTCGGCGTAAGAAAACAACGCACCGACGTGAGCCGGGGTCCGGAGGAGGAGGAGGAGGCGGCGGCGGCGGGGCGGAGTGTCCCGGGAGGAGCGGGGGGAGGCGGCGGCGGCGGCGGCGGCGGCCGTCCTCGGGGGGCTCCTCGGCGGCGGACTGTCACCGACGGACACCGACCGATCTACCGACCGAACTACCGGCGGCGGCGGGGCGGCTCTTGTGCTGCGTTCGGGGACCGGAGGTGGAGGTGGGAATTTGGAACGGTCGGCACACGCAGGCGGACGTGCGCGGTGTGTGCGTGTGTGTGTGTGTATTACGGCCAAGTTAGCAACAGTTTGAGTTGGCGAACTCCCGGGTCACAGAAACAACTTTAAATAAAAACCTAACACACTTAATAACAATCTGCTATAATTAACAGTCGATTTTGACCGTTTGTCCAGATACAAATAATTTTAAAAAGTTTTTTTCTTACCTGTTTCCCGACAAGTCTGTTCCCTGTGCAGGTAACCAGCAGTCGGCCATTTTGTTTTGTTTCACATACAGAGGTGCAGTTTGGGAAAAACTTCTTCATTCGGTGAACTATCGTTTAGTCTGGATGGTTAAGTCTTCGGAATATTCTGGGAATTTTAAGTGTCTTCTGGATTTTTTTAACTTTGATGGTTAATCTTTTAAAGAAACCAATGCTGGTGCGACCAAAAACGAACAATTAAAGGCACAAATTGGGGCTTGAGTCAAACTTAGTTTACTCACAACCTTGGAAGCTAGGGAAAAAAATTTTACAAATTTTGGATCAAGTGAAAAACCAAAGAATCCTGGACTCTGTCCATCTTGTGATCTGACATTTATAAAGTGATTTAAAGTGGGAATGGGGGGATTTTGTTTTTAATTCTACTCACCTGCCACTAAGACTTTATAGTTTGAAAATTAAGACCTGAACTTCCTTAAAAACCATAAACACCAGAGATTTATGCGAGAAACCCTTATTTAAATTCATGTCTAAAACCACTATGCCCAAAGTGTAAATTTAGATTTTTATTTTTGGTGCCATTGATGCCACAAGAAACTTGGAGGGGCAAGAGGTCCTACGGAAACATGAGCCATGATCTGTCCGTATCTGCTTTCCATCCTTGGACCAACCATCACGGGGCCCCGTACACGGTAAAATGCATTTTTTGGAAAGTGATTAAAATGGAGACAAATGGACCACAGACAAACACGAGCCCCATATGCAATTTATTCTGTGTATCAGAAACCCAGGAAAAGTCACCGATCAGTATGAGCTGGATGAAGTGCTTAAGCAAAAGGTCTATAAACTATATTAAATAGTTTCAACAAAAAAATAATTTTGTGAGAACAGGAGTAGAACCCATCAAGTGAGAGGGGCCAGTTAAAACATTTTTCCCCAGAATAAAAATGCATTGTCACTGACTGAGGCCAAGGTCCCATACAGCTTTTGAGACCTGAGTCAGGTCATTGTTAGAAGTGTGGTAAAGCTGATTGATATTATTCCTGACCTGTGGGCTTTGGAGCCATTGGGGGAGGGGCGCACCTGGAGAGAAAAAAAAAAAAAAAAAAAACTTATTTTCAAAGGATTCAAAACAAATAGCACAAACCTAACTTAGATTTAGACAACTTCGACTCAGTGGACCTGTGTCCATGGAATCTGAAGTGTAGTTGAAAAACTGGGCACAGGTTTAATTGAACAGTGGTGACAAACTGGTGTTGAAACTGGCTACTTGTAATTTGCAAAGCTGTATTTTTAACCAATTTTTTTTTTTTTTTTTTAATCCACCTGAAACCAACTATCAAATGCCCAAATATGCCATTTCTACATCAGCACTATACAAAAGGAAGATTGAAGGTCAGTAAAAAAAAAAGGTAGTACAGGAGTCTGATGAGAGCCAAAATTAAGTGTCCACCAGCTTCTGGCAATAGTGTTAAGCATTCGAAAGCAGGGAAAGAAATCTGTAATACTGTACAACTTTGTGCATAAATGAAACTATGAGGCTATGTCTCTTCAGCTTCTCATTTCCTGGTCTCATACCTTGCTGTTGCTGAACTTAAGTGTTCAGACAGAGCACCCACAAAGTTTTAAGGCAATGTGAATATTTTAAAATTTAGTCAAGACACAAATCCTTTAGTGTCAGAATCACTGAAGTTTGCATTTGGCACGTTCATAGTATTTTAAAAGCTGCCCTGTACAGTTTTGTATGTAGTGTTAAACATTTATGCTTTTTAAAATTGTTTAGGAACTTCCACACTCAATAGGATTTCCAACAGTCAACTTGGAAGTAATTAGATTAACAGGAATTTAACAAAATGCTTTTTATTTCTCTTAAGACTCATGGTACACACTTTAAACAAAGGCCTATCAGTTGAAAAACCTCTTAAAAGACCTGCACAGCTCTTTACATCTTGGGCTGGTAGCTGGGAACCTGGGGCTGGGGCTTTAGTTGGTAGCCGGGAACCTGGGGCTGGTAGCCGGGAACCTGGGGCTGCGGCCTGGCCTGGGGCCGGTAGCCGGGAACCTGGGGCTGCGGCCTGGCCTGGGGCCGGTAGCCGGGAACCTGGGGCTGCGGCCTTGGGCTGGTAGCCGGGAACCTGGGGCTGGTAGCTGGGAACCTGGGGCTGAACCTGGGGCTTGGGCTGGTAGCCGGGAACCTGGGGCTGGTGGCAGGAACCTGGGGCTGGTAGCCGGGAACCTGGGGCTGCGGCCTGGCCTGGGGCAGTGGCCGGGAACCTGGGGCTGAACCTGGGGCTGGTGGCAGGAACCTGGGGCGAACCTGGGGCTGGTAGCCGGGAACCTGGGGCTGGTAGCCGGGAACCTGGGGCTGGTAGCCGGGAACCTGGGGCTGGTAGCTGGGAACCTGGGGCTGAGGCCTGGCCTGGGGCCGGGGCTGGTAGCTGGGAACCTGGGGCTGAGGCCTGGCCTGGGGCCGGGGCTGGTAGCTGGGAACCTGGGGCTGAGGCCTGGCCTGGGGCCGGTAGCTGGGAACCTGGGGCCGGTAGCTGGGAACCTGGGGCTGGGGCTTGGGCTGGTAGCTGGGAACCTGGGGCTGGGGCCTGGCCTGGTAGCTGGGAACCTGGAGCTGGGGCCTGGCCTGGTAGCTGGGAACCTGGAGCTGGGGCCTGGCCTGGTAGCTGGGAACCTGGGGCTGGTAGCTGGGAACCTGGGGCTGGTAGCTGGGAACCTGGGGCTGGGGCCGGTAGCTGGGAACCTGGGGCTGAGGCCTGGCCTGGGGCCGGTAGCTGGGAACCTGGGGCTGAGGCCTGGCCTGGGGCCGGTAGCTGGGAACCTGGGGCTGAGGCCTGGCCTGGGGCCGGGGCTGGTAGCTGGGAACCTGGGGCTGGGGCTGGGGCTTGGCCTGGTAGCTGGGAACCTGGGGCCGGGGCTGGTAGCTGGGAACCTGGGGCTGGGGCTTGGCCTGGTAGCTGGGAACCTGGGGCTGGGGCTTGGCCTGGTAGCTGGGAACCTGGGGCTGGGGCTTGGCCTGGTAGCTGGGAACCTGGGGCTGGGGCTTGGCCTGGTAGCTGGGAACCTGGGGCTGGGGCTTGGCCTGGTAGCTGGGAACCTGGGGCTGGGGCCTGGGGCTGGGAACCTGGGGCTGGGGCTGGGGCTTGGCCTGGTAGCTAGGAACCTGGGGCTGGGGCTGGGGCTTGGCCTGGTAGCTGGGAACCTGGGGCTGGGGCTGGGGCTTGGCCTGGTAGCTGGGAACCTGGGGCTGGGGCTTGGCCTGGTAGCTGGGAACCTGGGGCTGGGGCTTGGCCTGGTAGCTGGGAACCTGGGGCTGGGGCTTGGCCTGGTAGCTGGGAACCTGGGGCTGGGGCTTGGCCTGGTAGCTGGGAACCTGGGGCTGGGGCTTGGCCTGGTAGCTGGGAACCTGGGGCTGGGGCTTGGCCTGGTAGCTGGGAACCTGGGGCTGGGGCTTGGGCTGGTAGCTGGGAACCTGGGGCTGGGGCTTGGGCTGGTAGCTGGGAACCTGGGGCTGGGGCTTGGGCTGGTAGCTGGGAACCTGGGGCTGGGGCTTGGGTTGGTAGCTGGGAACCTGGGGCTGGGGCTTGGGCTGGTAGCTGGGAACCTGGGGCTGGGGCTGGGGCACCAAGCTTGGCACCTTGGCCTGGTTACGCATCTTCCAAATATCAGGCTCAAAGCCATGATTGTAAGCTGTTAATAAATTGTTCATTTTTAGTCACTTGTCTGTGATATTTTACAACAATCTTAATATTAAGTTTTAGCCTTACATTTTGTGCTTGCTTGGAGCTCTCCAATCAACAGCAGCCATAGTAGCACCACACTGGGAGAGTCAAGTTTAAACAAAATTATCATTGACTTCAGACATTTCTCAGCTTCCCTACTAAGCATAGAGGGAATCAATTAAAAACATACCGTATAACAAGTCCCATGGCTTCAGCCAGAGATAAGATCAAATGCAATTGGAGATGCCTCTATCTGACTTCAGCTGACCCAAAATGAACAAATGTCTGCCTTCCTTTCCACAGTGGTGCAGTGGCAGGAAACCTGCCGGTGCAGTTATTTTAGGTGTTACCACAGCCAATCACGGCTCCCTCTTGCTGACAATTGATTGGAAACAGGTGGAAGTATATAGGGGTCTGGTTCATCATGACATGCAAGTGTCCAAAAAAAAGAAAATTCCTTCATTTGGAATAGTTTCAGTTACTCTTCATTTCAGCCTCAATCAATGCAACACTGAAGGTCCTGTTATCGTGACAATGCGTTATCCGTGTTTTTAAAACTGAGATTCCGTTAACTGAATTAAATAAAGTGGTATTTTAGCAATTGAATATTAAATTAAGATCAACCTGATTCTTAGAATCAAAAACTAGCCATGTCTCTTGGTTAAAGGACTGAGAGAAAAAGATCACGTGAATCTCTCAGAACTGCCCAAAATCAAACCGATTTCAGCAAAATCAAAGGCCAATACCACCAATACACCAATTGCACCAATACATTTCACGGTGGATGTAATAATGTTCACGAGTTTCATTGTTCAAGTGCTTCAAAAGCCCTCACACTGTGTTCTTAGATCTAATATATCTCTTTTGTTTATCTGTATAAATCGCCACTCTTGCATTTGCCTGCATTACTTGGGTGGGTTTGCTTTACTTGTTTATATCGTGAGCTCAAAACCAGTTAAGGGGAATAAGAATGTTTTCAAGTAAAATTTATTTACAGTGTCTCATATCAGGCGTCAGCACTTACATATGATTGCTAGTTAGTATCACTAACATGATGTCCATGATCAACATGGATGCATTACTTGTCAATATTCCAGTCAGAGGGGGATTAAAAAAAAAAGTCATTAAATGAAAAAACCTTAACTGAAATAGGTTCCTTTTACGAGAGTTGAGGTAATAATTCGATGTTGTAGAAGAAAAGGAGAAATGCAAAGATACTGTAACAGCAGTAAGCAAACTGCTCAGTGAAGAGAGATCTTATCCTTCAATTAAATCAGTATTTATCCACTACCCCAAACTGTCATTAAATTTCATTATAATGAAAATCCAGTGTCAAAAAACCAGATGTTGTGTTGCTAGAGGCAAATTTAATGTACCAGAGCACAAAAATTCATAACAAGGCACATAAAATAAAATATTGTCAAAACGTACGCCTGTTTAAAAGGTCTTTGACACAAATCTTTTAGGTGAATTTATCTAAAATCCTTCCTGCTAAGCCCCAGTTAAAGAACTAGTATGATACATGCATATGTCACAAAAGCAATGTTATGCACCGCAGCAGATGAATTTGCCATGTTTATAGTTTTCAGCATCACTACACTTGCTCAGATATGTTGGTTTAATGTCTTTGTCACTGACACAGAGCTTACTGACGAGCACTCAAGCGTCTTGTTTAGCTTTATCTAATACATAATTAGGCTACACAGGTATTGTTTCGCTCATCAACGCAGTTCTTGGGCCTAGAGAACGCGTCATGCAAGTTACCTGTTAATGTGTGATGGACCTTTTGACCCGTACGTTGTGTCTGACTGGGGCCATCTATGTTGTAGGCAGGGCATGCGTAAAACACTGATTGCAATCGATACGAAACCTTCAAGGCATCAGATTTAATACTCTGCGTTTGGCATGGTTAAAATCTCCATCGATTCTTTCTGGATTTGACAACTTTAAACAGGCCTGGGCCTCATCCTTTCAGTGATGGCACAATGAGGACTCCTTTGGACTTGAATATAAATGAGGATCATTTCCACACCAGAAGAGTAGGAAATGCATTTTTATTTTTCCAAAGGCGATTCTGGCGCATTTGAATACAACAAGGCTCGGCAGTCCAGGCCCCTCCGAAATCCAAGGTCTGAAACGACAAGAGCTTTCGTCAGTTCACATTAAGCTGCATCAGGTGGCAGAAAGAACAAGACACATTCAGGTATTTATCCCCACCAACATGTGGGCACTGATTATAAACTACATTTACCATTAAGTGTATACCTTATTCGGGCCTGTAGCCAAATCTTCCTCTACCATGCGGTAGGATCCAGGGAGTGCATTTTCCTGCCCAACGTAGGTAGATTTGCTTTACCTTGTTTATTTCTTTCAAGTCAGTTTCTTTTTAGTTTTCTACTTTATAAGACCACCTGTGCATTAAATGTTCAATTCAAACTGAGTGAGATTACCTGGAAGGATGAGAGATGATAGTAAAAACCACAATTACACTGTACAGGATGAAATGTTGCATTCATCATTTGGAATCACCAACCATATTTAACCCAGATCTGCAAATACATGTCTGCACATACAATCAACCCATTGTATATAATTTTCACTTCAGATTTTCATGACCTAAATCAAAGAAATTCCACTGTCAATGTGTTTCTGCATTCATCACTGCCTTTAGCTTTTTGGCTGCTCATTTCCAAGGCAGCTGTGATTTTTATAACATGCGGTGCCATCTATTGGCAGGAAAAAAAAAAGACTGATTTACCTGTGGGGGAAAAATCAAGGTAAAAACCCTGTATAAATGAGTTGAGAAACTTTAACATGCAGATGCTTCCATATTGGACATGATTATCTTCTGACAAACATGAAAACGATGTGCACCATATGCTGTAGCCTTCACCCGATCCCAGATGCATTGGAAGAATGGACTCATGGAATCCTTGCCAAAGAATGTTGAGGATTTTTCTGAAGGCTTGTGATGAAACATCTTAAGTCACTATAAATGTTGCTTTTTGACGCCTATATATGTACATAAAGTAATACACCATGGGACATAAGTAGATTTTAAAAAAATGATATGCAGTCACTTGTGTTGGTGGTTTGAGGACAGGCATCTATCCTCCTCGATGACAGCCAGGAACAAGAAGCATTACATTCTCAATGGATGGCAGTGGCCTATAATGGCTCAGAAACAGTAATATAGGGGGGTGGACTAAATAATGACAGCACCTAAAGCTGCGATCAATACATTAAATATTAATGGATCAAATGATTAAATGCATCTCAAAAGGGGACACTTGTAATGATATACCAATAAAGAACTATCACCCATCTCTGCATTTCCCCTTTATTTCTACAGCACACTTTATACTAATTTTTACTTTGTTTCAAGCCCAGAACTTTATTTTTGTTCAGCTTAATAGCATCATTTTGGGCTGGTAGCTCTTTTCACTGAAAGAAAATTGAAAAATAAATGAACTCACCATACCCTCCTTATCCAGCACCAGACCAGGTTAATCGTTAGCTGGGGAATGTGGTGGAGCATTTAGCAAATTAAAGAGCCAGACATTTTTCCTCTGGAGATATGGTTCAAATCACAGGCAAATCAAAAAGCGACTATTGGACTTGCATTTATCAGGTACATGACACTAAATTGATGCTAGTGTTGCCATGTATATACAAGGGAGTCATAAAGCTTGTTCACATACAGGTTAGCTATATTCCTCATGGTTGGGCTGCAATCTTGCCAGTCTTGTTTACAGCAGTTTTCACTGTCCTCAAGTGGCCAATAGCAGTTATTGCAGGTTAACCACCACATGAGCCCTGAAGTATGTCATAACACAAAATGAGCAGCCATGCAACACATTTCCCATAAGGTGAATCACAGGACATGTTCAACGATTGGTGGTTATGGACAGTAGAAGCAATTTTAAAGCAGGGATTCTGGAGACATAAGGGAGTATTTGCATAGAGGTCTGTTCAAGTCAGTGTTTGCCAAGACTGAAGTTGTGGTGATAGTTCCTTGGCAGCTTAATCAGCTCTTCCAGTCTGTTAGTAACAGATTCCCAATAAAGCCATTAACCCCCCCCCCCCAGTAAAAGACTTCCACAGACTGATTTAGAAGTCAGCCCAAACACTCACTTTGGTTTATGCATTGCAGTCACTGGAAGAGCGCTAGACTTTTGAAAGCTTAGGGGGACTGCCAATAGCATGCACTGTCCACCCTGCATACCAAGTGCTGCCCTCACCTAGTCACTCTGGTAGAGTCCAGCCAGTTGCACCAGGTATTTGCAAATTTTGTAACTCTACTACAGCCTTTATTAAAAAAAAAAAAAAAAAAAAAAAAAAAGAGTAGTTGCTGTTCCAAGTCCGTGTGATTAAGTTACTGTCCACACACATATATAGACAAAGTGCATTTTATTTTTCAAAAAAAAAAAAAGTACAAGTCTTAGGTAGTCATGCGATGCAACTCTTGAAGCCAGATCTGAAAAATGACAGCATTGGTGAGGTTAAATTTTTATGCCATCTAGAGGCACAACAGTTTAAAATTTAATCAAGTCTAAATACTTACCGAGCAGATTGTTGGGCCTCATATGCCTTAGGCTGACCTGTAGCCAAAAGCACCTCCTTTACCATAATTGAGATTTACACCACTCGCTCCAGACCTTTTGGGGGGGGGGGGCGCATGAGAACCCACAATAATGGAAATCAACAAAAGGCTAAATTTCTGCTTAAAACATACCTTGTTGTAGCTACACTCCTAGATGCACCTTTAGGCTGAGAAGGACGATTAAAACCAGCATTACTGGGCTGGTAGCTGGGAACCTGGGGCCGGTAGCTGGGCACCTGGGGCCGGATGCCGGGCACCTGGGGCCGGATGCCGGGCACCTGGGGCCGGATGCCGGGCACCTGGGGCACCTGGGGCCGGATGCCGGGCACCTGGGGCACCTGGGGCCGGATGCCGGGCACCTGGGGCACCTGGGGCACCTGGGGCCGGACGCCGGGCACCTGGGGTTGGAAACCGGGCACCTGGGGCACCTGGGGCCGGACGCCGGGCACCTGGGGTTGGAAACCGGGCACCTGGGGCACCTGGGGCCGGACACCGGGCACCTGGGGCTGGTAGCCGGGCACCTGGGGCACCTGGGGCCGGGGCAGGATGCCGGGCACCTGGGGCTGGTAGCCGGGCACCTGGGGCACCTGGGGCCGGGGCTGGTAGCCGGGCACCTGGGGCTGGTAGCCGGGCACCTGGGGCTGGTAGCCGGGCACCTGGGGCACCTGGGGCCGGTAGCCGGGCACCTGGGGCACCTGGGGCCGGTAGCCGGGCACCTGGGGCACCTGGGGCCGGTAGCCGGGCACCTGGGACCTTGACCTGGGGCGAGGCTTGGGCTGATAGTTTAAGACCCTCTGGGTTTCACTGGCATCAGGATTCTCATAATCACCCTTAAAGCCATGATAGGAAGCTGAAACAATTCACAGCATTACATGTAGGGTGGTCATGTTAAGACAGTTCAAAATCTGGAATTTTTAAATTTCCAGTTAGGAACTAGTAATTTACAAGTTGAGTATTTGAATAGGCAATACTAGACTGTTCTTACTTTTAATGCTTGCTTGAAGCCCTCCAACAGAGAACAGCCAAAGTAGCACCAGACTACAAAAGAACACCATGTTTATACAGCAATCCCAGTTACCTCAAATAAACAATAATCAAACCATTATACTGAGCACAAATCATCATACAAAAGTACCGTAAAATAAATCCCATGGCTTCAGCAGAGATGCAACCAAATGCAAGCTTCTATCCTGTGTCAACTGAACCCAAGGCAACCGCGACTCCGTCCTCCTCCCTCAGTGGTGCAATGGCTGTAATGGTCCAGTGCCGTTAACTTATGCTGTTTTGACGGCCAATCACAGCCCTCGCCTGCTAGTTGATTTGAAACAGGTGGCATTAATGGGGCCGGATACATCATGATACGCAGGTGTTCAGAAACAGTTTCCTCCAAATCTCACCACAATGTCTTGTCCGTATTGTGTACTTTATGTCAAGGGCTGATTATGGCTCACATCTTATTCCCTCTCTGTTTTTCTTGACTTTAGAACCTTTACATTCATTGTTTCCATACTTTATTGGTAACCGGTTTAGTGAGGAAACATTGGCCACACTTTCAGAAATACTGAACCACATTTTCCCTTGTTTTGTAAGAATACAGATGTGTTCAGAATAATCAAAGTAGTTAGTATGTTTCTTTTCTCCTACCTGAATCTGGGCCCTTTGGCCGACAGAGGTCAACGTCGGCCGCTTACCTTTGCGGTATGAAAAAACAAGCCCACGTCTGCTTTCTTTGGGCGGTTCAGATTGCATCAGGGCTCAGCTCCCATTTGAATGAAATCATTTTTCACCGTGTACTAGTTCGGCCTGGTGCAGCGGAGGCACCGAGCAGTGGTCAAAGTCATCTGCAGAGCCAGACAGATCACAGTCATTTAATTATGTAGAGTATATCCATCAATAATACAGTTATACTGTCCGTGCATCTAAATTTCTTTACAGCAGTGACTTTGGACAAATACAGGGAGATAAAATTATGGTCTTTTTTAGATGCAATTACATAAGTTTGCCAGTAGATGGAGCTCAGCCTATATAACGCACAAAGGGATTTATTTATTTTTAAGTATCTAACTCCCACTCCTTTATACTAGACTAGCATTGGTCCTAACACTTTTACTACGAGATCCAATTAGTATTCACTTGTGAGAAAAAGATATTGATTCTATATATAAATGGAGGGTAAACAAGCAAATCTTAAACCTTTTTTTTGGCCTTACACCTTAAAAAAAATGAGTCGATTCACCACAGTGGAGATCAGATGAGAGTAATTAAGGTGATAATGTCCCTCTGGAGCCGCGACACCTGCCTCACTCGCCCTGAAAGTAACACAACAGCAGCCCAAGAGCTCACAAGGAGCAGATGTGCTGCTCAAAGACACTTCGGCAGGGCTGATGCATTAAAACCTCGGTCAGCCAGATTTTAGTCAAGTGTTTTTTTTCTTAATTATATGAGTGAAAACCAGGGCAATAAAGACACAATGTCGTGTTGTGCTGAGTATAAAGGGAAAAGTGCAAGAAGTACAGAAATGAGATGCCAGTAATTGGCTCTGTAGTGGAGGAATAATATTTCATGTGCCTCAGTGCAAAGGGCAGACAACTGTTTCATGACCATCTTTGGATGAACTTTGGCAATTTCTCCAGCAGGAGCCTGATCCAGAACTGGAAAAAAATAAATAAATAAAAATCATCTGACCGCATGTGAAGAAATTTTTCATCATCACTAATATCGTTAGACGTTCTTGATGGTAATTTATTTGGAAAAAGAAAAAAAAATTTTGGCTTCTCAATATTGTAACATTCATTTTGAGTATCAAATATTATTTATTAGAAACCGTCCGATAAATGATGAAACAACAGCGTCACTAATGGTTTTGATCTTTGGACATGTGGATGGTCAAAACAACTTTATGTGGAACAAGTGACAAACTTAAATTTAACCTGCTTTTTTTTCAGTCTGTTTTTTTTTCTTAATCTCAGTTTATTTGTTGTATGTATGATCCTCACCAATGTTGTGACGACTGGTGCTCAATAATCTTCAATGATCTGTTATGCTGTTAATTCTATACCTTCCACCGCTGCAGCTGTTGCCCACAGGGAACATAAATCATCTCATCAGATTAAAACTGCTTTGATGAACTGCTGACTATCGGCAGGACCGAGGAGGATGTTTCACACCTCTTTTTTTCTGAGGTTACATTAGATAGATGGGGTCACACTGAGATTAAAACGTGATGAACCGAACAATACAGCTCTGCACAAATGGTTAGAAAATTAGGTTGGAAATGATGTGCGATTTCGTATGAATCATCAGATTAGCTAATATGGACTCTTGGTCCCGATAAATCAAAATTAAACCTAATATGAGGCGCCATCTGGATCAGATATGAATATGCTAAGTCTTTTTTTTTTTGTCGACATCAGCTACATCAATTTATGAGAAATGCATCGTCGGGTCTTTTGAAGAACTTGAGACCGTAGAACTGCTGTTCTAGAGGAACTCACTCAATCCTGTTTTTTGTTGGGTTTTTTAGGTTGTACTTTGAGGTTATCATGCTGGTTGCATGTATGGGTTTTTTTTTTTTGTAGGTGCAACTTAATACATTTCCAAGTTTTTAACCCACAGAAAAACCTCAGATCTGCACAACACAACTTCATCTTTTTTTTCTAAACCTAAGGCTTATCAGTCAAAATGTCCATGTTTTACCAAAGTTTTGTAGTTTCATCTACTAAAACCCAGGACAACTTGCTTGAATGAGAAAAGAGTTTGAAATCGAATAAACACTGATTTATGGGCACCCTGGTAGCCTAGTGGTTAAAATGCAGACCGTCTATCGCCTTAGTTCAATTCCAACTGGGGGCCTTTGTCGGAGACATGGGGCCCTTCTTGGAAAAATCTGCATTTCATCCCACATAGGCAAATCCTTATTTACTCCATCCTCAGCCAAACGGCTGAGGTCGGATCACATTGCAGTCGTGGACGTGAGAGGGCCCACGTCTCTCCGGAAAAACACTAACGCTCCCGGGAAAGCATCTCACGGCTCAGACTGTGCGAGTTTTTAGAAATTTCTTTTAAACCCCGTATAATCCCCTGCCGCTTAGTTCTGGTACAGGGAAGATGGAGACTGTGCTGTAAAGTTGTGGCTCGGTGTGTGTGTGTGTGTGTGTGTGTGTGTGAAACAACCAGGACAATTACATCATTCAAGCCAGTGCTCGAGTTCTGCCAGCAGATTCAACAGAAATATCATATAGGATTCATAGTATAATACTAAAAACAAATGTTCTCCTTTTTCTAATTATTATCTTATCGCCATCATTGTTATTGTTAATAATAAGACTAATAACGTCAACAAAACAACAACAATAATAATGATAAATAATAATGATAATAATAATTTGTATTTTTCAATTCTCCGAAGTTAAACTGGTCAAAGCGGATCCCTGGCCGTGGTGGAGGGCCTAATGAGCGCCAGGCGTCCCACGCCCAGGCTTAGATAATCCGGTCCGGGACCGGGCTGTGACCTCAGCCTGACGCGCCGCTCCGGCCCAGCCCATCCCGCGACGCGCCGCCGCCGACGCCGCCGCCGCCGCCTCCTGCCCCGCAGTGTCTCTCTGAGCGAGAGCGGCGTCCCCGCACGTCGAGGACTAGCGGACCACCAGCCCGGTTACCCAGCCGCGACGCATGCCCCCGGTCGACCACGGGCCCGCCGCCCACCACCTGTCGCAAGGTGAGCGCGTTCAATTTTGATTTATTCCTTTTTTTGTGGGTTTTTTTTGTTTGTGCGTTCGGGGCTGGACGAGAACCGACGGCGCGGAAAACGAGGGGAGAAAAGGCTCCGCTCGGCAGCATCGCGTCGGAGGCTGGAGAAAAACGATGGTGGCAACGGGAGGGAGGGACGGACAACCTCGGCTTTTAAACCCCGCATCTGTCCGACCCTCTCTCCCTTTTCACCGCCTCCTCGTCTGAAAACGTCCCGTCGTTTTCACATTTTGTTGGACCCGGGGGTGACGGCCGGGGTTTCGGGTGATGCTAGCTTAGCTGGTGGCGTTGTGCTTTTTTCTTCCCTCGCTATCGCAGCGGCACAAAGGCGGAGACAGCGGATGGGAACCGACCGACACATCGTCGGGGAGGAGGCGGGTGTTCACCGCCTGTCTGCGGGTTAATAAAACGGCCGTCTGCCGCGGGCTCTGTGTGTTCACCGCGGACCCGGAGGCGGGTCGGCGTAGCCGCAGCGGCGGCCTTCATCGCCCCGTTTCGATCGACGTATCGATCCGATATCGCCAGAAACGGCGGCGGCGGCGGCGGCGCAGAACCAGCGTCAAGCTGGAGCAAGCGAAGGGAGGTGACTTCCGCCCAGGATGGACAGAAATAAAAGCTCGGCTCGGTTTATAAATGTCGGAGCTGTTTGTGTCTCTTTACAAAAGCTCGTTGATTTATCATAAATATTATAGTTACATTTAAAAACAAATTAGCTATACATAAAGTGTCCATGGACTTATAAGCCCATTTGATACTCTCCCAGTGCTCTGTATATAATAAAATCAAAACATCAATAAGCCTCATAACAGTTCACTCGATGTGACAGTTAATATAGACTGAAATGTGAATAAAACAAGGCAGGAAGACAAAACTTAAACCGAAGACTAGGCTTAAAAACAGGTACAAAGAGCCTAACGCAAATTATTGTTGTATAAAAAATTACATTAAATGTTTTGATAATTAATTTTTTTCATCATCAGAACACTTGGTAAATTAAATTTAGTTCATTATACATATACATAGCCAGCGTTTTACCTTGGACACAATGTAATGATCTGATTTAGTCAGATTTCTTTTTATTTTCAGGAGATGTTGTTGTTGTCCCAGTGCGCACTCCCAGGCTCTTATTTTGAAGGCTGCCTGTCTGGCTGCAGTACCTAATGCACGTTAAGCTGGTGGTTCTCATCCCAGTTGTTGCCCTGAGGTCCATTGCAGCATGGTGGGGATGCAGGTTGGTCCACTGGCATAAAGTGCAAGTGAGGAGCTTATGCCAAGTCATACAGCTTTAACCCGTAAGTTTTGCCACTTAAGTTTATTGATTTTAAAAGTGTCCTCGGCGCAAATTGTCAAAATGATCCAGTGATATTCCTGTAGGGACTTTGTGTGTGATCTTAGCAACATCTTTGGTTTGCTGAAGGCTGTTTTACAGGGACTTGATTGTCTCTAACTGTTTCTACTGTATCTCTCACCTCATTGTTAACTGGCCGCAAGAGTTATTTATCTTTGTGTTGCTGATTTTGAATTTTATTTGACACAAGACAGGAAGAATTGACACTGGAATTGACATGTTTAGATGAGCATAAATAGGTGTAAACTTATGTAAGTGACCCTGGGCTGTAAGAGACGACATTGCGGATAATCTCAGGAGCATAGAGGCGAGAGGAGGAGGAGGAGGAGGAGGAGGAGGAGGAGGAGGAGGAGGAGGAGGAGAAGAAGGAGACTTTGGTATGCACTCTTATCCTCCTGTCATGTTCTCTGGTCCCCGGAACCGAAGTCAGATTTGTTTACATGCTGAATCGGCCTGTCAACATTTTTTTGGCACCCTGCTTGCTACTGCAGTCTAATTATCAGCCGGGTCTCACTTTCCATGGAGTCCTTTGGATGTGGGGAGGGTGCATGCCATAGCTGGTCCTGTTTAAAAAAACAAAAAAACAAAACAGTACGAAAGAGCTTTTTTTGTTTTTGTTATTGTTCAATTTTAATGGTTTTAGCTGTAGTTGCAGTAACAGTAGCAAGCTGTGAGTGGTACTTCTAGTAGCATCAGCAGTAGTGCCAAAGTTGTAGTAGTAATAATTTTTTTGGAGAAATCACCGTGGCCGTGAACTTCAGAGAGTTCAGAAGTTGAGGATGATGTCGAAATGATTTTTTCTTTCTTTTCACTCTATTTATCCACCTGGATAGTTTCAGCTTTGTAGTTTGGCTGAGAGACAATACAAGTCTGATATGATTCTACAGCAAAAAACAGAGATTAACTCTGAAAAATGATGAAATTTACTGAGGATGAACATAACAACGGCTGCCACTGTTTTTTAAAAAACATTTTTTTTATTGTTTTTACAAATCCAATCCTCTGTCCTGCAGAAAGCAAATATTAATTGAGGCCAGTGACCAAAGATGGACAGAGATCCATAGAGATTTGAGTCTTCGAGTTAAAGACAAGGATGATTCAGCTTAACTGCAGATGTCGGATCAGTAAAACATTTCTAAAGCGTTCCACAGATCTGTTGGTTTGAGTTCCTCCTGGTTGCGTCAAACGTCAGTGTCATTAAATCCAAAAGGTCAGTCCTGTCGTAATGAATGCCTGGATCCAGACACTGACCAGCAGTAGTTGTATTCCTCACACTTGAAGCTGCTTATGTAAAATGCAAATTAAAGCCCCTACTTTTGATGCTCTCTGATCAGAGGCCAGTGACCTTAAAACAAAAACAGGCAGCATGGAAACTGAAACTTCCCACCATCTCTGACTCCCTCGGTCCCAATTCAAGACCATTAGTCAAATTAATCGCTAACTCAATCAACAGAGAAGTAAATAAATTATTTTGATAATTGATTAACTGCTCAAGTGATTCATTGGCAAACAATGGAGTAATTGATTTATCAAGAAAAGATAAGAATTTGCGCTGTTGTGCTCTACCATGAGTTTATGTTTGGCTGGTGACAATAATTATTTAGTCTCTTGATGATTGTTTTTAATTTATCACATCATTTTGTCCATAAAATCTCAAAATACTGAAAAACAGATGATCAGATTTCCACTTAGCATCTTCTCGTTATTTCGAAAACGGAGTAAAAATGCTCCTCATAAACATCTAGGCCGCAATAAAGAGGCACAAACCAAAAGAAATTTCAATTGGTTGCAGAGGAACAGTTTAAACCCATGAAAAGGAAATTCGTGCCATGTAAACGAATTAACCTGAATACTTTCTGGCTGTGTTCTTTTCCAAGCACGCCCTCAGTCTTGACACAAATCTCAGCCGACGTTCGTTTCTCCAGAGAAGATACCCATCTTCAGGGAGCTGATCAAAGACATGCCAGAGATAAGATGGTCTTTGAGGAAAAGGAAGGCTTGACGTATTCATCGCTTTTGCGCATGTCCCACAGCTCTTCTAATTAAATGCACTGGCAAACGAAAGCAACAGGCCGTATTAAATAACACCCTTAATCTTGTATGTAACCGGAGCCATTGTTTCCCTTTTCTTCCAACTGTCCAAAACCCACAGCTAAAAAAATAGAAAAGAAAAGAAAGTCCCTCACAACTGAGAACTTGAAGCCGGCGAAAGTCTGTACATTTGCAAACGCTAAACCTTTCTGGTGATTAATTTTTCTGATTGACAGAAAGCAGCTCCAGCCATAGTGGAAACACAGCAGCGGTTTCTTGGCATCACGTTTTTCCACTTTTGTGCGTTCTCCTCCGTTGAATCTCCCCAGGGTCACCGGCTGGCATGAGGGGGCCGTGCAACCTCTGAGAGGAAGATGAGGGCGTTGCAAATTTAAAGCCTCAGCATTGTGGTCATGCACCGATTCGGCTTGTCGGGCGACGTTCCTGCTCTCAGCGTTCAGCTGCTCTTTCCCGATCTTGGAATGCGTCTCTCCCGGCATTATGTAATTGGGGGCCTGCGGAGGCCGGATGTGTATAGTTCCTCCTTGTGCGCATGGGGAGTGTTTTCTGGTATTTGCCGTTTTTTGTTGTGATTGAGTCTATCCCATGAGCATCTCGGATATGTAAAAGGACTGTGTTTAGATATCACTCAGGCATTCAGGTCCCATTATGTGTTATCTTGTTTCCCTGAATAGAGTTTCAACACTCACTATCTGCAGCTGCACTCTGGGGGAAAAAGTGTCACCTAAATGCTTTAGTTGGATCCTTCTGGAGGTTGTACAATGTTGAAAGACTTCATTTCAACAGCTTCAATATTTTGAGAACTTTTCAAGGCATGCCAACATCCCAAAAGCCTTTTTCTTTTTTTTTTTCCAGACTCTATTATTGATGTACTTCAGACTCAAAAATAACAAGCACATCACACAAGTTGTGTATGTGTAACTCAGAGCTCAGGACATCCTGTTCCCAAAGATGCCATAATGTTATAAATATCTGCAACCATGACATTTAAAAAACAGTGACCAAATACTGTCAACTGAATTATATTTATTTGTAGGTTAAAGTACTTGTTTAGAGGGGGAAAGTAGGAAAGGCACATTTATGTCATTGTAAGTGAGGATTATTGATGCCATAATGGCCTGAAATCAATTGTGTTTCAAAGTTGAGTCTGTGACCGGAAAGTTGCTGGCTCAACTCTTTCGTTAATAGCATTTGGTTGCCCTTGAGCAAGGCATTTAACCGCCAACAACTCCTGTGTTTAAGAAGAAAAATCCAGTTCTCTTTTCTCTGTTGCGAGTGCTTCTCCACAGAAAGTCATGTAGACTGTGAAAAACACTAATCTCATTGTTGATCACAATAAGACTATTGTATACAATGGGCTTTTATTTGAAAATGCAAAGTTTCAAAACCTCAAGGCTAGAAAATGTTCAAAAACCCTTGAACCTCACCTAGTCAAAGAAACCATTAAAATTAGTCATATAGTCATAAGACAGTGTGTCCTTAGAACCAGCTGAGTCTGCATGTAGCCTCTGCGGGCCTCAGCATGAAGCGCCTTGTGATGCTGATGCAACATTTCTGACATTGATATGTAAAAATAATGTCAGGGCTCTTGGAGTCCCTCAGGGAACTAGTCAGGATCCTTTTGTGTTTCCAGTCAGAGAGAAGGCGATGGATTACTTAAAGCCCCTTTGCTTCTAGTGTGTCAGCAGTTGTGCAAAAGTAACAAAATATGTTTACTGAAGTACTTTACATACATTGAGGTATTTAGTCAGGTATTGCTATTTAAGTTATTCCAGAAGTATGGAGTAACATAAATAGAAATACTTGACTAAACTAATAGTACATATTAAAAACTAATTATTGCTGCACTACGTTTCAGATTGAGATATGTGGGGCTGCAGCTAATGATTATGTTCCTTATTGATCAATCTGTTGTCTCAATTAAGCGATTAGTTATTTCGTCTATAAAATATATAAAATAAAATATGATGCATTGCTGTGGATTATACTAAACAAGGGTAAATTATTGACATTCAGACATTGAAATGCTACATATTAGTGCATCAGTAATAATAATAATAATAATAATAATGATCCAGTGATGTATATAAAAATGCAACACTCTCAAAGGGGCAGTTGTTAGTGACGAGTAGTTTCCTTTTGAGACTATGTTTATTTAGTACCTTTTGCTGATACTACATATGTACTTAGGTGTTTCTATATTTACATAATGTAAGAGAAACATCTGGAAACTTTTTAGACCATGTGATTCTGAGTGTAAGATAAAGGGCATAAATGGCTGAAAACATTCAGCTTGATGGAGATTACCACTGTACCACTATTTTCTTTTTTTTTTTAATTTGCCCCTAATACTGATGCATTTTTTTTTTTTTAATGTAAAAGACCTGACTATTTATTCCACTGTCGGCTGCATGATTCTGAGTCAAAGTGTGTGTTTGAGGACGTGGCCATAATTTTTGAGAAAGAAAAACAACGATGTGAATGGTGGATTCACATCCGCCCCTTTTGAGACATTTGAGTCACAGACATCAACACACACACACACACACACACACACACACACACACAGGTTTTTCCCTCTAGCTTGTTATGGTGGTACTTATCCTTTCATGCCTCTCGGCTTGTAATGCTTCACTGATTTAAAGGCACCCGAACAACTGTTTTGGAGAGCTGTGTGTGTGTGTGTGTGTGTGTGTGTGTGTGTGTGTGTGTGTGTTCTCATTCCCGTAGCAGATGAGTGTTGCCTGGCCTGCTCTGTATTTTTGTACTAATTCGTCTGACTGTGAAAGCTCTCAGAGAGCTGCCGTTGACTTTCTCCCCGTTGTCCCTGTCGTGTGTCATTGAACAGGAGTCTGGGAATCAGGGGAGAGGCACCGAGGAAGGAGGGGGAGGCGATGAGTTTTCCCACAGCAACCACAGCGAATGCACCAAAGTTCAGCCCGAAAACTCATATCTTATATTTCTTTTTATATCTTATATTTAGATCACATTTCACCATTGTGAAAATGTGAAGCCCTCAGGCATCAGGTCGAACTTCACGCATCGCCGGCTCCTCATTGTTTGGCCCCGCAGACTCTGCAGTCCCAGAGTTACTGGCAGGAACATTCAGCTTGTTTAAGAGATTAATGCTCCGGCTTTAGAGGAGTATGGGCAAGGCTCACCCGAACGACGGGCCTCTCCTCCGACGGACAGCCTGATTGCGAGTAGATTAATTGATTGGTTGATCTGATTATTTGTTTATTGAGCAAAAATAGAAAATATTCTCTGATTTCGGCTCCCTCAAATGTGAAGCTTTGGCTCTGTGTTTTATTTAACTGTAAAACCAAACACCTTTTAGATTTTAGACTCTTGGATGGACACATTTTAGAGATCTTGTCTCGCGTGATGGGCACGTTTCACTCCTTTTTAACGACACATTTTTAGATTAAATTACTTTTATATGTAGATTAGAAAAAGAGTCAAGTGTTGATTCAGTAATGAAGATCCCCATTTAGTTGTCCATTTAGCCATGCCGATTCTAGGGCCTCCGTACCGTATGTGATGGCTCACCAATGCTCTCTGGCACAGCTAAATGGAATGGGGCCATTATTAGTGTTATGAGTTAAACCTGTGGTTTTCCTGTTATGACAAGTCATACAGCTAAGATAACAATGTGAGTTAGTGTTACACGTGCAGTATAAATAGTTTCTGGCTCATGTTATATGTGGCCATGAAGCAGTTTATTTATTTGATCATCAGTTTAGTTATGTTACATGTGATATTGTGTATGTTTTCGTATATATTTGCTATATCTATATACATTTTGAGTACAGAAAAATGTCCTTAAAGTCGTCACTTTGATGTCATCCATCTTCCCCAGCAGGATTATTTCCTATTTATTAAGAAACATGTCACTCAACAATAAAAACATTATATTGTTTGAGTTAATCTTTAGAGCAAACGACGCCTCCGTGTCAGTCAAGCACTTATGGTCGACATAGTACAGTTAAACTCAACTGATACTGCATGTGTGGTACAGTGAGTTAGCATAAGGATGGTGCGATCGACGTACAAAAGGCTTTGAAAATACTGTCCTACAAAAAAATGTATATACATTAAGTGCCCTATTTCTTTACAGGAACAAACTGTGATATTATTTTGAAATTTAGAGGCAGAAAGTGACTCATTATTTTTGATATAAATCAGTGATAATTGCATCCAAAATCCTGTCCTGAGAATCTATTGTGGGTCAAACCAAGCCCCGTGACCAGAGGGGTTTGGCGGGGTTCAAACTCTCCTCAACTTCCTGCGCAAACAGCATTTGGTTTCCACTGATGAAAGACGTTCAAATCTGCAACCACCGTTCCGGCGTCCAAAGACTGCTGTCAAAGCGCAAAGGAAAATCGCACGGCCTTGCACAGTTTTCTCCGTTGTGACCGTTTCCTTTGCTAATTTGAAAGGCAGAGACGGAAGAGTGTGGGAGGGCTTCGGCAATGCCGGCGTGATCCATCTTGGAAACACAGACACCTGTGGCCACCTACACTAAAAGCGCCACGGGACCGTCTGTAGTCCATCCTGGGTTGACATTTGGGTATGAAGCAGTATGGGAGGTGAGAGAGGAGAGAGGCGGCAGGAGAGGGGGGAGGAAGATGAGTCGACAGCCAGAAGTGGCTAAAGGAAAAAAAAACGTATTACACCGCAGTGCATAAAGTGGATGGAAGAGGAGCAGAGAGAGCAGGGGAGCTGGGATTTAGTGAAGCTGACGGGGGCGGGGGCTGGAGAGGGGAGTGCATGATGGATTAAAAGAAGGCAGCAAAGAGAGGGAGAGGCGCTTGGCTCTGGACCAGAGGAAGAGGAGAGCGGCGAGAAAGGCCAGAGTCGGCTCAGTAGGAGGAGGAGAGGGGTCGTAAGGGAGCCGTGACCAGGTGGAGGAGGAGGAGGAGGAGGAGGAGAAGAGGAGGAGGAAGAGATTCAGGAAGGAGAGAACTGGTCCCGTGATGTTTTGGCCTTGTTCACACTGCCTGCCCAAATTCCTTTTTTGCTTATACAGATCGTATTCAGACTGATTTTAGGAAGACTGGTCAAAAACGGATCCAGATCCCTTTCAGAGGCAGTTTCGCCATGCGATTCCAATTGGATCCGGACAGACGTGTCTCAGGTCGGACACTCCGATCCTCTCGAATCAGAGTTCAAAGCGCTTCAGGCGACGCAACACAATATGACGATGTCCAGTCAAACATCGAGTCTGACGTTGGGTCGTGACTGAGCGAGCATGCCACTACTAGCCGAGCGCTATCAGAGGGAGGAAGTCTGCACCGCGACCTGACAGCACGATTGTTCAGAGGGCGAGACGACGGGCTTCCACTTTAAAATTTTGTCTCGAAAATCGCGTCGCCGGCTTGGCTACGCCCTACATTGTAACCGCAGCAACCAGTGCAGATAGGCTGGTGATGTCTGGAGGCCCAAATCCGAACTGATCAAAAAGTGGCCGTGTGGTTTTCTACAGCAAACGTGCTTTTTGATGCTAGTGATCTCTGATTAGTCAAACTAGCACCATAGCTTGTGGATGTGGTAACATCTGTCTGTCTGTGGTTTGGGCTCAGACTGAAATATCTCAACATCTATTGGAGGGATTGACACGAAACTTGGTCCCGACAGTCTGTCCTTTAGGTCCAAGTTGGACTTGTCTGCAGTCTGAGCAAAGCCTTTGTATTTTGGGACTTAATGTAGCTTGTGTGTCAATTGTACACTGTGGAGATTTCTCACTCAAAATGTATGTGTAAATATTTTTTGATGCTTATCAGTATTGTAAAGTTAAAATTAAAACTCACAGTTTTAAGGTCCCTGTAATGGAGTTTGGTTTGCAGCTGGGTTAACAGAAAACCCAGTGAAATCTGACTGTGCCCCTTGGGGGGGGGGGTCCATCATCATCATCATCATCATCATCATCATCATCATCATCATCATCATCATCAAACCTGTTGCCTGCTTCTGCAGATTAGAAATGCTGTTGTGTATACAGAAGAATCTGCATAATTTCTCGTGAAAAATTAAGACGATCCGCGGCACAATCCCCTCATTTTCATTTGCAAGCAGTCAGCTGCCGCCCGCCCCGTCCCTCCTGCTGCGGAGGAATGTCAGCACTGGAGGCCTGCCGGTCGGCTGTTATATAAGAGCCCATAAGCTCTTCCAAGTTCAGGAGGGGGGAAGGGAAGGGAAAGGGGGGGGGCGACTGTCACTAAAGCTTTCGGAGGAAGCTGGGATCGAGGTCGCATGTTCGTCTTCGACTCCCTGCGGAAACACGGATAGTTCAGGGGACGGACTTGTGGGTTTATGCTGCTTGAGCTCATGGCATCATGCATGAAAAGTCCCTGACTGACTTAGAGGTTAAGGTAAGTGAGTTGGACAATTTGGGTCTTATTCCTAAAAAAATATGATAGGAAAAAAAGTATCTTTTGGATCAATCTTTCCCTTTTGACCCTCTGGTTGTGTGGGATTTGTCGTGGCCTCGCTGAGCAGACGAATGTTTTTTTTAAAGCCCCGCGCTCTCTGAGATCTAGCTTGAAAAGAAAATGGACTTGGAAAGTGTCCCTGCTTTTGTGCTGTGGCTTTTTTTTTTTAAGCAAAGAGGATAATTCACACGAGAGCGAATCCTGGTATCTCGCCATGCGAAACGCAGGGGGTCGGCAGAGGCTGGCAATCAATTCCGTGATTTTCCCGATGACTTGGCATCATCACTGTGTTTTATTGGTGTTAAAATGCATCATATAATGCATTTAAAGAATGTGTTTTCATTGGAGCGAAGCCCCAGCAGTGCCAGGGATGTTGCAGTGTTGGCCCTGACCCTCGGCCTGTGAAGGAGGGAAAGGGATTAGAGCGTTTTCCTGCAAGGATCAATGAGGTGTCACATTTCGCTGTATCACCGAGTGCGTGGACATCAGTTCACATTGACTTATTCAGGGCCACCTGTGTTGTTGTTTTGTTTGTTTTTTTCCTTTAACTTCATGGCCTCCAGTAGAGGATGACATACAATCACAAAGGAATATACCTTTTGATACACCTTTGTTTTAAAAAATAAAAAAAAAACAAAAAAACATATTTGTTAATTTAAAAAATGTATAAAAACCCAAGGAAAAAGGAAATTGGTTTGGTCATAATAAACATTGTAAAATGGCACCAGCTTCAACAGGGTAGTAACCTGACAGCGCAAGTAATTTACCAACTCAAATAGATGGATTTAATGTGCATTTAATGAGTCATTCTTCAAAAAAGCACAGTGGAAAAGCAGTAGGTGAAATTCCTGGTGACTATTTTGGCGACCGCCCTGACACCCCCCCCTTATTGTCTCAGAGCAGACAGGAAGTGGAAGTGGAAGCATTTAAACTTCCACAGGAGGACAGACTGGAAGACATTTGTTCTGAATACAAGCACGAGCCGCATAAATCCACACGGACAAAGTGGCTGCTACAGCAAACGCGCTTTTTGATGCTAGTGATCTCCGATTAGTCAAACTCACGGCGTAGCTTTGGTTGTGGTAACATCGGTTCGTCTGTGGTCTGGGCCCAGACTGAAATATCTCAACATCTATTGAATGGATTGACAGGAAACTCGTTCCAGCCATTAACAAACCCCCAAACCATTTATCGTCGCGATAAATGGAGACTTTTCAACCGGTGGCACCAAGGTGGTCAGAGGTCCTGGTTGTACCTAAGAAACTATTGAGCCAAATCCTTTTAGACTCAGCTGTACTATGAGATTAACGCCAACACGACACGCCGACGTGCAATGTTCTGTCACGTCACCACGCCGGCGTGCATGTTAACATGAGTTAAGAAGCAAGCGGATGTCAAACTATGGCTGAAAGATGCGAAATACAGCTAAGATTGATGAAAGATTAACCAAGTTTAATAATAGAGTAGAGCTGAGTCTGACAAGCAGGGTCTGAGATGTCCTACATTGTCCATAATACAAAGGATGAATTCTTCACGTTTCCTTAGCAACGTGGCATTTTCTCGCTGTACAATCCTCAGGGAAGACACAGCAGGGATGCGACTTCATTTTTAATCCACTTATCAATATTGTTTTCCAGTTTTTAATGAGCATCACGGCCTCACGCACCCACTAGAGTTTTGTTTTTTTAATGATTTTTTAATTGACATAGAAAACACTAATGTTCCGAATTGGTTGAGTTTTTGAGGTGGAGTCGAACAGCTCAAGTTGTCTTTTTTTAATCTGCAGTTAAAAAGACAGAAAGTCTTTTCTTTTTTTCTTTTTTCTTTTTTTTTGACAGATGACCCGGCGTTCCGATGCTGGTGGGAAATTTCCTCCCTGAATACCAGGGCTCAGCGTACCGTGACACGGGGTCACTACCCTGCTTGTTCCCTGCTATTCTCCCTCACTTATCTGTCCAGATAGGTTTGACGAATCGTATAATTCTGGTTAGACCAAGATTGAACCGACCTAACAAGTCGTAGGCAGCGAGGCTGAGACGGGTCCAAAATCAAAAGACGCCGATAAGGTGGTTCGGTTTCCATCGGCAGTTTCCTTCTTTCTAGCTCTTCCACTCTTCTCGCGCGGGCTTTGGTTGGTTCACACCAACGTGAGATGGTGAATGTGTGCAGCAAACAAAAAGCTCTTTCATTCAGTTGGCATCTCACACACACATACTCAGAGCACCGAGCCCGTAACTCAACAACCAGACAGCCAAGGACAGTACCAGTCGCGCAGGAGACGAAAGGGAAACAGAGGCTGTCAGAACAGAAGGATAAATGGGAAAGAAAAAAAAAAGGGTTTGCAGTGATGGCGCTGTCTGTTTGTAGTGGCTGGTGTTGTCGTCCTTGAAAAGCAGGGTTGGTAACCCAAAGCCACAGGCGGCTAAAATTGTCTGTGGTCTTTGGCTGGTGAACCAGCTGAAAAAAGGGGAGGAAAAGGGTGCACCTCCACCAGTGGCTGCAGGATCCCCCAAATGTGATTTTTATTCTTATTTTTCTTCATCCAGACTAAATCATAGCTGTTTAATAGACGTGTCTAGTTTACAGTAACTGTCTCAACAGCATTTAAATGAGTATATTTCAGTGTGTAGCAGGTGGTGACTTAGCAAAACAGTTTTCTTCTCTTGCTAGCAAGAAAAAAAACTGCACTCAGTCATATTTCACTGAAATGTTAAGAAGCCTTTTTAAACCTACGCATAACAGTATGTACCAAATATAACTAAACAGTATTTTAAATCAGTGATGTTAGAAAGGGTCATATCATTGCTATATTTCGAAGATGGCAGACGGTGAATCTCGGCTTTTAAACGTTTTCTGCCCAATTTTATTATTTTTTTTTTTTAATTAAAAATTTTTTGTTTTTGTTCTTAAATGACCGAAAATTGATGCAGGGTAGTTTTTGTGTGTTTGTTTTTTTTTCCATTATTTACTTCGGGTTTTCGTCATGATATTGACGATATTGAAAACTGCTTCTCAAAATTTAACAGCTGGTGGAAGATACGGGGTAATTTCTAATCTATCGTCTCACCCCAGTTTAGATATGTTTTACAATTAGAATCAGTGAGAAATGGAAACTAGATCTAACAGATGCGTCAGATAGATTGGCAATACTTTCTAATTAAGTTAAATATTGGTGTAATTTGATGAATTAGTTTTTATGGCATTGAATGTTCTGATTAAAGGAGAATAATGGGAACTTTTCTTACCCTAGAAGAGAAAATAATTAACGATGTGAGTCGTGGTTTATAGAAATCTCAGCTCTCTCTTTAGTCTCCTTGTTCATCCACAAATAAATTATGGTCATTTTCTGCCACCCGGCAAAATAGATTTTACTTACTGCCCCTTTTTATGGTTATTGGCTATCTTGGCTACTACATAAAATAAAATGAAAAAAAATGTAAAAGTTGTCTCCCACCCCAGGTGTACAAATGGTCACCAGACCGCACAGAGTCCGAATGTTGAGCGCGGATTGCATCAGCCGTCGTGATCGCCGGCTGCTTCCACCCGTGCGGTTCGTCTCTTCCTGGCGAGGGTGCGTCTTCTCTCGGATGCCCCCCCCCCATTCATCTTCCTGGAAGAGCAGCCCTTGATGACATAAGTGGGGAGGGCATCCTTTGTTACGGCCTCACTTTCCTGTTCCTCTGTATTTCATAAATTGGCCGCCTTCCCAACCTGCTCTCTAAAACCGTGACATATGGTACAGTAATGTGGCTTTTTACCCAAAGAACCCATTATGGATGTGACTTTGGAGGAGAGTCACGGCTAATTGGCTCTTACAAGAACCAGGAACCTCCAGTGAATCCCCCAGCTGTTCGAATATTGGCATGGATGGAATAAACCCTGCTGACATTTTGTTTTGTTTGTTTTTTTCTTTTTCGTCTTGACGACTCTGTTCCGTTTGTCAGAAGAACCACGACAGAACCCCAGTCTGAGGCTGAACAAGACCGTGGAGGGAAGCAGGCTTAAGAGGAGTTGTATGTACTGTAATTGCTGCTGTTTATACCTTTTCATTTATGTTTTTAAATTTAGCAGTTTGGGAAAAACATGAAGCAAAAAACACTTTTTTTTTTCCCAGTCATGCGAGGAGGAGAACACAGGTTTCAGATGATGGTTAGTGGTCTGTAAAAATCTTTTGGTTCTATTTTAAAGCTCCAAGGCCTCAGAGCCAAAGTTTTTCTTACATTTTACTAATTCTTGTTGGTTTACCACCGTGAGTAGAATGCGGTTTGGTTTTGGATTTTACAACTTTCCGTGTCGAATAAATTGTAGTTTTCCCCCCACTTTGCTCTAGTAAATACTAGGGATGCCCTTAAAGAAGCAAAGATTGTTTTTGTTTTTGTTTGGGTTTTTTTTGTTTTGTCTTTGGTGACTTCGGGGCAGTGCAACAGTGTTGTGTTGGAAACACAACACCGATATATCACCATAAAACTGTAATATGGTGAACATATTCACAGTCATTTGCTTATTTATAAATCCCTTGGACACAGAGCTGAGTGCCAATTGGTGCCAGTTGATCAAAACAGTAAAGGCCAATTTATACTTCTCAGCGAACCTGCGCTGTGATTATGTTGGACCGCAAGGGCTGTGATTGGTCGGCTTGGCGGCATCGCATTTTCCGGCTTCTCTTTCCTCGTCATTCAGACCTCCTCCGACGCCTTCTTTCATTTCCGTGTCCATCGAGATCCGCTTGGTGTCAGTTGCCGTTGTTTCAAAGTGCGCTGACAAAACTCATGGGAATCAGTGGCAAAGAACTCAACACAGCGGCATGTAAACACCACGTAAGGCCAAATGCATAGGCTTAGTGTGTAGGTGAAGACTGACTTTACTCCTCAGTGTGCAGCCATCTTTTGTCTTCTTCCCTCTCCCTGTTGCCTGGTTGCCGTTGGTTACCTCACCCTGCTTTTGATGCAGTACAGCACTTTCCCCATGGGTTTATTGTCGGTTTCCCCCCCACCAGGCATATGACACCGCTCTGCGTCTCCCAATTGGCCGGCCCCGTAGCTTGGGGGGGGGGTGTCTGAGGTCTAACTCGATTGGCCGGGCTCGGCCCCTTTGTTCTTGTTAACCCGTTATCTGATCCGACCTGCTGTAATCTGGTAATAACGCAGAACTTGGGCGTGTTATTGTTGGCTTTAAAGGGACCAGGACGCGTTTTCATTTAAAAAAACAAAACAAAAGTACCCCTGTGCGTTAAAGGCTTGACCCACATTGTGCTCTGTTGATTGTGGTGCCATAGCTGCACAATAAAGTACAGTGAGTGTAGAGGAATTTGTCGTTAAATTCAGCGAACCCTGTGTTCGTCCTGTGTTGTGCTCAGATGTGTTTTTCATAAATCGCCGTGTGTGAAAAAGCTCCATTATTCAAACTGGTGGTTTGAGCGGTATGTGTGTTCAATAGTCCCATTCAGAAGGTTCCTCTGCTTCTCGGTCCCCGCGTGGGCCCGAGTGCCCCGACAGTCCGGCAGCCTGTGTTTTCGTTTGCCCGTTGAGTCCGGCGGCCGAACGGCGCCGTACAGCGGCTGTGATGGACGCGTTGTAAATGTCGCACGCGAAACTGTAGCGTCGGACATCAATGCAGCAATCGGTCAGATGTTTCAACTGCCGACTGAAAATGATTATCTTATAAAAACTGCTTCTTTTTCCTGAGCTAAAGTTTTAAAACAAATTTCCCTTCAAATCACTTTGGGTGGCCAACTAAGGATCGGAGACGTTTGCACCTTTTTATTCAGTGCTAGTGAGCACTGGTGGAAGACGCTGCCGTTTCGGAAAACTTAAAGTGAAGAGTTCAAGCAGAGTCTCTTTTTTATTTTTTAATTTTTTAAAGCTCACACCAGATCACACCGTGTCGCTGAGAAGCGCCGAGCTTCCTCTTGCATTCACACTGAATTTATATCAAGCGTTTGGCTTCCCGCCCATATCGGCTCCGGGCGAGTGTTCAATGAACTGTCAGAGCCCTTGCAGAAGCCGCGCTCGGTAAAAACTTGACCTGGAGGGACTCGGCAAGAAATTACGTTAGCAGCCAGTTTATGGAAAGGAAACGGTACCAATTTCTTTCTCCTCCGTGACGCTTTAGAAGCTGTGACAGGCCTGCTGATGCTATTTCTCTGAACTGTGCTGCCTCGGCTCACATAGCAGGAGGTGGAGAATGGAGCCAATGAAAACGTACACGTGTGCGTTGACCCCAGGATCAACGTAGGGAACACAGCCCCCCACTCCCCCACCCCCACCCCACCCCACAACGTTTCATGCAGCCGTTGGGTCGGGAGTCGTGTGAGTTTAAACCGCGCTCTCCATATCCGCGACTGCAATTAAACAAAAAGTTTTAAAAGACATGAGGCCAGAGGAGGCGAGAGAAAATAACCCTCGGCCTGACTTACACAGTTACACAATCCGACCCTCCTGACCCCACAGCTAATCTCCTCAACCCCTTTTAGTTTTCCCTTGTCCGGTGGTAACACTGCCTCCGCTCCTCATCACGGCCGCCTGGCTAATCTCATTAATGTCAATCCCCACTGACTTAAAATACACTAAAAGTTATCTCGATGGCGGTTGTTTGTTTGTTTATGTATTTATTTTTATTTTGACTGGGTATTTATATTTATAGGCAGTTTATATTTTATCTTCAAAATAAGAAACGAGCGGTTCAGTCAATATGATTTGCAAAATACTGCCCTTCGAGATCTTTTAATTGTCCGATTTTGTCGCCTTTGTGGCTGTATTTGTCCTTTATATATTTAACTGTTTTGTTTTATTCAGGGGTAAATATTCAAGAGATAAACATGCCTGTTAATTAACGCCGGCTCATGTCGTCCGCCTCATGTTCCCGCCGTGGCGTTACGCAACGACAGAATCCCTGACTTCCCTCATGGCGTCAGGTCACTAGAAGTGGAACATCAGGCTATTTGAGGCCATCACCATGTCCAATGCACATTAAGCTCATGGATACTATATAATAATTAAATTAGACAAAGTCCCCTTCGTTTAGAAGTTCAACCTTCAACCTGAGTCAAGTTTTTTTTTTTTTTTCCTATCTATAGTTTGGAAACAAATTCAAAAGCTGTTTTTTTTCATGGATAAAGTTAAATGAAAACATTTTGTGACCATAAATTAGAAAGTAATCAGTAAAATTAGGTGATGGAGGGTAAGAAAATTAAATTAGGTGAAAAATAGTGTTGTAGAATCAGTTAAAATAACCAAATGATTAAGACATATTAAGAGATTGGATGAAATTCTTTATTAATTCAGAGCCGCAATTAATGATTACTTTCACAACTGATCAATCTGTTGATCTTTTTTTTTTTTTTTTTTCCCCAATGAGTCATTTAGTCTATAACATCGGAAGAATAATCACAAATTTCCAATCGCAACTTTCTCAGAATCCAGAACCCAGATACATTTAATTTACAAGGATAAAAAAACAGAGAAAAGAAGCAAATCAGTATCAAATGATTATCAATGGAGAAAACAATGGAAAATCTTTTAAGTTTAGCTTGAATTACCGTGTATATATATATACAGAGAGAGAGAGAGAGAGAGAGATATTATAGTGCCTTTAATCTTGTGACCAATAATGATTTCACTAATGGATGGGCCCTTTTGGAAAATGTTATGAGTCAACCCCAGATGTAAAAGCCGATACCTGTCTGAGTCCATCTTCCTATCAAGGCTGCGGGGCATCATGGGCAGCCATTGGGATAAAACGAGGGTTGAGCCCCCCCCAGGCCTCTGTTTTTTTTTTCTAAAGGTCACTTTTCCTGAGCGGCACCTTGGTTGTTACCCCGGCGCCGAGTAAAAAGCTTCTCTCACCGTGCTAATACTTAGCTCCAGCCCTGCGGTCTGCAGCCTCGGCTTCCCTCTTCCCTCTTCTCTTTACTCAGCAATGAAAATGATGAAGCAGTTGTCTATTTGTGATTGTGCTCGTAAAGGTCTCATTTGCATTTATACTGTATTTGCATATTACTATATTTGTACATCTCTGCAATGCCCTCCGATGTTACTTTCTGGCTTTGACTCTTCGTTTCCTGCTCCTTTCTTTTCCTTTTTTTTCTTTAATCCCTAAATCAGATTTTGTATTTTTTGATTAATACATCCTCTCCCACCTTTCCTTCCCTCCAGTCACATCCACGCTCGACCGACATCCAGAGAGATTTAGGAGTCAAAATTTAATTTTAATTTTTTTAATTTATTTATTTATTTTTTAATTTCCTCTTAACCAACCAACTGTATCTGGGATTATGATTCGCTAAGCAGGTTTAATAGAGGGATTACTCTGGGTCTTAGTTGGCGTTTTGTCTAGTCCAGGTCCTGAGCCGGTGAACTGATGATTTGGAGTAAACCTGTCACTCTCAATCCCGTTCACGTCGCGTAATACTTTCTCCTACGGGGAAATTTAAAGACATTAAAGCGGACGGATTGACTTCAACAAGGCAAAATTAGATTTAACCTGAGTCTGGCCGGTGGCCGTTAGAAACCGAGGCTGCTCTGTATTTGGCTTTAAAACCACCTCTCCCTCTAAAAACAGTTTCACCGACAAAGGATATATGGGTGGTTCATAAAGTATATGAAGTATAATAACCATACACAAACAGTGAGGAAGACTGACGGCATTTCCATGCTGTTAAACTCCACTTAAAATCAAATATAACCCCTAATATTGTCTGCCGCAAAACAAAAGCTGACTATTACCATGTCATTTTCAGAATGATAGAGTGATTGAGTGGCTGAAGGAAAGCAACAGGTTTTTTCTTCCTCCAGCCACATGAGGAAACCGCTGAAGGAAGAAATCAGACCCTGAAACGACGAAGAAAGCCCCGTGGAGAACGTTGTTTTATCTGTTTGTTAAAAGGCAGTTTGTTTACTGTGCTTACACAGAGGCACTGGACCTAAATCGGGACCGATACCGTGTGTTGACATGTGAAAACGCTGCGCTTAAAACACCTTGGACACTGTCGGAACAAAGTTTAATTCCTGTGGACGCTGTCGCTAAATGCTTTTATTAGTCCCCCGACAGGAGTGGACCTGGAATCTCAGATCTCAAAGGAGCGGGACACAGATCGTGGGGTTTTTCTGGCTGCATTTTCATTTTAGGTGTGTGACAGATGACGGTTAGGGGAAATGGTTGCCTATCCCTGTGTGTACGGGTACGTGTGTGTGTGTGTGTGTGTGTGTGTGTGTGTGCACGCACCATTCAGGGCGTAAAATGCAACTGGGGGGATGAGATCATACCCCTGTTTAAGAGTCAGCTGCTGTGTGTGTGTGTGTGTGTGTGTGTGTGTGTGAGAGTGTGTTTCCACTTCACATGGTTGCTGAGTCACTCTGCTCAGTGTGAGGATTGAGACCTGATGCTTACACTTCTCTGCTGTTGCCGTGGCTGATTTAGATAATCCTATTATATGGTGGGTGTCATTGCGTAAATAAGACTGACTTAATAGAGGCAAAGAAAAAAAAACACAAAACAAACACACATAAAACCAGACTTTATTTTTAATGGAAATTCCAATGCTGCTGTTAAAGGGCCATTAAAGAGAAAGGTCCATTGTGGGTAGGCACTGCTATGGGAGCAAAAGAGGTTGTCTCAAACCTGTTCTCAAAAAAAGTCTTAGAAAATGACCCCAGTGATGTCATCGGGGTCACAGCAGCTTTGGCTCTGACTCTGTGAAGTTTTAACAGAAAATTTGGATCCAATGGAGAAACACAGTTGCATTGTGGTAGGATAATGTGGTTTTGGGGCCAGAAAATCTCAGATTCTGCAGCAATGATTTTGAACAATCTTTTTTTTTTTAATTCTATTTTTAATTTGTCTCCTTCAAATTTATGGAAGAGCAACACTAAATTGCCGGAGTGCCCCTTTAAATTATTACTTTTTTTTTTTTTAAGTCATATTCTGATGCTTTTTTGTTGACCTGTGAGGCCCATTAGATAATCATATGGTGAACGTGACTCAGCTTTAACGTCTCAAGTATTATTATAATTAACGCACAATGTTAATGAGTTAAGAAAGAGGCACGTTTACCGCCAGAGAACGATGACGACGTAGCCTTGAGGCTGCAGGTGTAGTGTGTGTGTGTGTGTGTGTGTGTGTGTGTGTGAGCGTGCTCTGATGGCTGTGTTTGCCCGGACCTGTAACATTCTTCCTCCCTCTTTCCCTCCGTATTTTCCAGATGTACCACTCTGACCACGGTGTCGACTTCCCCGACCTCTCCTTCCACATCCCTGGCAGCCCCGCTGAGCTGGGCCCTGCAAACCGGGTGTGAGCCCGACCATCTGAGCACCACACCCACTACCTTCCCCTTTCACCCGTGCAGAGCCTCCCTCCGCCCGCTGCAGCTCCGATCCCGCCCGCCCTCCTCCTGAACCATGGACAGCCCCCCGAAACTGTCTGGCGAGACCCTGATCGTGCATCACATTCCCCTGGTGCACTGTCAGGTGTCAGGGGGGAGGCAGGTTGGCTGCGGGGGCTCGCTGAAGAGGAGCAACCCGTTCAGTCCGCCGGAGAACCTGGGTCTTAGTCGCACCACCTCCCTGCCCGAGAGGGACGTCCTCCAGAGGGAGGCTCTGCTCTACAGCAGCCTGATCCAGACCTCCAGCGGCTCCTGGTCCTCCCACAGCGGGGGGAGGGAGAGGAACGGCGGCGGGAGAGGAGGCAGCACAGCAAGCGACGATTCGTCGTTCACCTCCAGCAATTCAGAGGACCAGCTGACCATGGCTCACACGTTACCCAGGGCCAAACCAAGGAACAGGAATCCGTTGCGTCACAATCCGTTCCTCCTTAACACCGAAGATGACGAGGATGAAGAGGAGGAGGAGGACGACGAAGGCGACAACCTGAGCGGTTACCTCGAGGACTCCTCGTTCCACCTCCACAGCGACACCAACTCTGCCCTCGATGACGGGCTGGCTCCTTTCCGCTTGCATGACCTCGGCTTTGCTTCGGAGCCCTTTCGTTTGCACAGCTCAGCGGGAGGAGGCAGCCGCGAGGCCCTAAGGGGCCCGGCTTCCACCTTCTCCACCCGCCTGGCTGACCTGGACATACTGGGTCTGGACAGCCAGCGCCGCCTCGGAAGCAGCGGCTCCAACATGTCCATGGACTGTGGGGAGCAAGACTGGGGCGACGACGACGAGGAAGACGAAGATCATCCCATGCGGTGCAAGGCTGGCTCCTACTCGTCGAACTCCTCGACCCGGCACTGCTCCTGCTGCGTCCTGTCCCAGAACTACCCCCAGCACTTCCCCGAAGCCTTCCCCGAGCCCTTTCCGGAGTGCCAGCAAGGCTACGGCAGCGACTCCTCTTGCAACAGCTCGGACGGTGTGCTGGTCAACTTTAGTGCCATTTACAACAAGATGAACAACGCCGTGCCGGAGAAGCCACCGGTCTCCGGGCACACCAACCTCAACGGCTCCACTGACCACTCCTGCACCTCGTCCGTTTCCGACCCAACGCGGAACCAGCGGGACTCCACCGGCGGGGCTTTCTATTTGGACCTTCACACCTCCCCGACCGAACCTCCACCGTCACAACTACAACAACTACAACAACAACCCTCCTCTCTCGGCAACATCTTCCCTCTCATCCACGAACCGCACCTTTCCACCAACTCCACCTGCTCTTGCTCGGTGGAGCACCAGGGGACCCTCGACCTCGACGCCAACTGCAACTCCTATCACCCCCCACATTCCGGGTCGTCCGGGGACCTGGCGTCCTGTCTGCAGAGCCAGGCCCGCCTGGTCGTCGCCACCCAGAACTACTACAAGCTGGTCACCTGCGACCTCTCGTCCCAGTCCTCGCCAAGTCCGGCCGGCTCCTCGGTCCACAGCTGCTCTGATGAGAACAGCAAGGGCAGCCCCACCCCAACGCAGCCCAGCGAGTACTTCCTGTTCAGGCAGCGGGCCGAAGAGGAAGGCGTGGAGGAAGAGGAAGAAGACAGGGAATCCTCTAAGGCAAGTGGAGAATCCTGCCTCACTGTCTCCCAGTGCGATGCTCATGAAATGGCTACTGCCTCGTTCACAGGCCAACACTCCGTTAATTTAGCAACATACTTACTAAAAATAAAAAGCAACATATGCGGCCAGTTGATGATGATCATGTTTTTTGCGACATCAGTGTTTGTCTGCCCGTGTTAAGACAACAGTTAATTACATTAGAAGACATAAAACGCTTCTTTTCTTACGTAATAATAGGGTTTTGTTCCTTTCATATTTTTGATTTTTAAATAGGTTTTGAATAGAATTACAGCTCTGGTATCAGAACCAAAGTAAAGGTATCATATTAGCATTAACAATATCAATACCTATCCTGATGCACAATATGGAACAGTATACTGTGCGGCATTATTATATGTGTGTAATATTACACGAAAAAAAACTTTTTTCCACTCAGTAATTCATTTGTAAGTTGTTTTTTTTTTCCTTTTGATTATAGATTTATTTTGTAAAATGCTAAAATAATTTAGTCATATCATGCCCGATACAATTCCACTTGAAGTCAAAGCACAATAGTATTGAATTATCGCCCACTGCGAAGCTGCACGGGGCCTCACGTCATTAGTTTCCATGATGATGGAATAATTGCCTGAAGACAAAGAATATTTGCACTTGAATTATTTTTAAAAGTTTGAAATAATCCTTACTACCTCCCTGCTCAGCTGTTAGTGTATTTTTAGTGACACTTCTGACGGTAAAATATCAGGAGCTCAGAGATCAAATTTCTGCTTCTTTTGGTGTAGTTGTTCTGTGACTCAAATAAGTGCAGCTAATTGTCTATATTGCAGTAATTTGCTCATCATTTGTTATTAGGTAGAACTGAACATTACTCATTTAAAGATTTCAGATGATTATGTAGTGCAAGAAAATTAAAAAAAAAAAAGGTCATATTCTCTCCCATTTTGATTTGTACTCCAGTTCTTCTTTATCTTTGAAATTACAGCCGCCAATGGCTGGTTTGTATAATTACTCAAGTTTAGACATTAATTTACACACAAAGTAATTAATTCTTACTTAGTTATGTGATAAAGAAAATAGATAGAAGTAGAGATAGAAGCGAATAGCAAAGGAATAACAAGGCAAAATTAACAAGAGGCATAACCAGGGACTCAATGTTGTGGAGTTTAATCACACGGCCCCATGACTGTGACAATAGCCCTGAACTTAAAATAGCCAGGTATTAGTCTGGCACTGGCTGGTTTTAGGTCGCAGCCACTGTCTGGGGTTATGTGATCTCATCATGTCTGAGGATTATTTTAGCAGCCATCTAGCGCTGAAGGGTATTAGCAGGACTCTGTAACAGTGCCACCGTGTTGGAGAAAAAACGGGGTTGAAGGTGGTTTAGGCCTTTGCTTTGCTGTTGATTTGTTGTTTTTAAAGGTTTTCAACAAGGAAACTTGAGCTCTAATCCATGGTGCAGTGTCTTATCTGGTAAACTACTGGAGAAAATCTGACCGTTTTGTTCTTTCTCTTCTTTCTTTCCTCGTTTCTCTTCTTTCAGGGGGATGATAACGATAATAACGAAGAGGACGAGGAGGAGAAGAAGAATCAGCCGGAAGCTAGCGGGGCTGACCCCACGTCCGCCTCTGCCATGATCGAGGGCCAGGTGTACGTCAACATCTCCCCTCCTCTGGCTGGCCGTGGCGCCGTCGGGGGCGGGCCCCCTCCGGGAGGCCGCCCACGGTCCCGCAGCTACGACCGCAACCTGGACAAGTCCCCCTCCCCCCGGCTGGGCTCTCTGGAGCGCATGTTGAGCTGCCCCGTCCGCCTCAGCGAGGGAGCTGCCCCGGCCCCGCCTCCCCCGCCACGAGTCACCTCCTTCGCCGAGATCGCCAGAAGCAAGCGAAGGAACGGGGGCGCAGGGGGGTCGCCGTCGCTCAAGGCGGCTGCGGACCCTTTCTCCTCCACCCACTCCCACTCCTCGGTGGATTTCTCCCCGATCCTGGAGCAGCGTACGGAGGTTGACTGTCAGAGCCTGTCGCCTGTACCTTTTACCAGATGTTACAGCCACGGCAGCATCGAGCGACACCTGGAGGGGGCGCGGGAGACCCGGGCCAAGGCTGAGGGTATGTCACCCGCTACCACACAACTGTGGTTTAAAGCGCCGTTATTCATTTGGCCACAAGGGGGCACATCTAACGAGCAGGAATAGCATTAATCCCGAATTATGTTTCCTACCATGAATTTAAGTCTCATCTTCATCTTCCTTTTACCTCAGTTTTGGTCTCAGCCAACATCTAAGTAAAGCATTTGGCTCTTTATCCGCTTATATAAAACAATGAGCTAAACGATGCTAAAAGGCTCCATAGAGCTACACAGTCACACTCATAGTTATTTGAATCTTTGTTAATATGATAATCATTGATCAGAGCTTTAAACTTCCCCGTTAGCTGTTCTCGCCTCATCTCCCTCTGCTTCAATCACTAATCAGTAATTTACATTTTGATTTGACCCACGGTCTTGATTTAAACACTCAACTCGCCCTGTGGCTGCATCGATGATCGCTGAGCAAATAGTCGTCTCTCTCTTTCCTCCTCCGTCCTCCTCCGTCCTCCTCAGCAGGTTAATCCCTGTTTGATGAACGAACGCAGCACAGCTGAACAATATTTATTCTGAGGAACTGACGCCGGCACTTTTAAGTTTCCTGGTGACGTTTCAGAACTCCACCAAATCGCAGTCGGAAAATATCAGCAGTCGTTCCCCGGCGTTATCTGTGTTCGGTCGCAGGAGTTTAAAATAAACTTAAAAGGCCGAAGAAAAGGGAAAGTGTGTTACCAGCAGCTGTTATTCCCTTTTTCCAAGATGATCCAACACTTTTAATAATTTCTGCGTCAACATTATCATTCTAACATATATATCATTAAAGAGTTTTTACACATAACCGCTACATTGAATTAAATTCTTCACTGCATCATTAAGACAAACATTCCTACATCATAGCCTACAACCAGCCCGACGCGTCCTCGGCTTCAGGCCGGAGCGAAGGGTTGAAGTGGGCCAAACGTGTTCGGAATAACAATCAGGTGAATGGGGAGAAAAAGGTGCAGAGAAACTACCCCCCTCCTCCCAATGCTGAGCTCTACACCAGCATACTGAGCTGTGTGTGTGTGTGTGTGTGTGTGTGTGTGTGTGTGTGTGTGTGTGTGTGTGTGTGTGTGTGTGTGTGTGTGTGTGTGTGTGTGTGTGTGTGTGTGTGTGTGTGTGTGTGTGTGTGTGTATATCTGTGTGTTTGTGTGTGTGTGTGTGTGTGTGTGTGTGTGTGTGTGTGTGTGTGTGTGTGTGTGTGTGTGTGTGTGTGTGTGTGTGTGTGTGTGTGTGTGTGTGTGTGTGTGTGTGTGTGTGTGTGTGTGTGTGTGTGTGTGTGTGTGTGTGTGTGTGTGTGTGTGTGTGTGTGTGTGTGTGTGTGTGTGTGTGTGTGTGTGTGTGTGTGTGTGTGTGTGTGTGTGTGTGTGTGTGTGTGTGTGTGTGTGTGTGTGTGTGTGTGTGTGTGTGTGTGTGTGTGTGTGTGTGTGTGTGTGTGTGTGTGTGTGTGTGTGTGTGTGTGTGTGTGTGTGTGTGTGTGTGTGTGTGTGTGTGTGTGTGTGTGTGTGTGTGTGTGTGTGTGTGTGTGTGTGTGTGTGTGTGTGTGTGTGTGTGTGTGTGTGTGTGTGTGTGTGTGTGTGTGTGTGTGTGTGTGTGTGTGTGTGTGTGTGTGTGTGTGTGTGTGTGTGTGTGTGTGTGTGTGTGTGTGTGTGTGTGTGTGTGTGTGTGTGTGTGTGTGTGTGTGTGTGTGTGTGTGTGTGTGTGTGTGTGTGTGTGTGTGTGTGTGTGTGTGTGTGTGTGTGTGTGTGTGTGTGTGTGTGTGTGTGTGTGTGTGTGTGTGTGTGTGTGTGTGTGTGTGTGTGTGTGTGTGTGTGTGTGTGTGTGTGTGTGTGTGTGTGTGTGTGTGTGTGTGTGTGTGTGTGTGTGTGTGTGTGTGTGTGTGTGTGTGTGTGTGTGTGTGTGTGTGTGTGTGTGTGTGTGTGTGTGTGTGTGTGTGTGTGTGTGTGTGTGTGTGTGTGTGTGTGTGTGTGTGTGTGTGTGTGTGTGTGTGTGTGTGTGTGTGTGTGTGTGTGTGTGTGTGTGTGTGTGTGTGTGTGTGTGTGTGTGTGTGTGTGTGTGTGTGTGTGTGTGTGTGTGTGTGTGTGTGTGTGTGTGTGTGTGTGTGTGTGTGTGTGTGTGTGTGTGTGTGTGTGTGTGTGTGTGTGTGTGTGTGTGTGTGTGTGTGTGTGTGTGTGTGTGTGTGTGTGTGTGTGTGTGTGTGTGTGTGTGTGTGTGTGTGTGTGTGTGTGTGTGTGTGTGTGTGTGTGTGTGTGTGTGTGTGTGTGTGTGTGTGTGTGTGTGTGTGTGTGTGTGTGTGTGTGTGTGTGTGTGTGTGTGTGTGTGTGTGTGTGTGTGTGTGTGTGTGTGTGTGTGTGTGTGTGTGTGTGTGTGTGTGTGTGTGTGTGTGTGTGTGTGTGTGTGTGTGTGTGTGTGTGTGTGTGTGTGTGTGTGTGTGTGTGTGTGTGAGTGTGTGTGTGCGTGTGTGCGTGTGTGTGCGCGTGCGTGGGTGTGTGTGTGTGTGTGTGTGTGTGTGTGTGTGTGTGTGTGTGTGTGTGTGTGTGTGTGTGTGTGTGTGTGTGTGTGTGTGTGCGTGCTAGGACAACGCTTTCAAAGCTGCACTGAAAGTAGATGACAGAAATCTCTCGGCCACTGACAGTTACAGACTCTGACAAAGGCTGGAGGAACCAGAAGACTGTGAACACATCACATGATCTGATTAAACAATGAAATGTTTTTTCTCTCTGTTGAGAATCGTTTCTCTGAAAAATCCTCTTCTGCGTGAAAGTCAAAGAAAAGACGATGCCACCTTCACCTTATAAAAAGCTCAGCCTCAGCTGCCTGCTCCGTATGTGTCTGGTTGGATTAACACACACATACACACACACGCACAACACGGAGCGCTTGGAATTCCACTGGAATAAAACCAGGGGACAGTTACGCAAAAGAGCAACAGGGAAGGAATGTCCCAGGAAGTCCCAGCTGTCCCCTTTCACCGCGTTAGAGGAACTGGTTATTTATACAAATTCATCATGATTTTATAGTAATGATGTTTAATTAACAGACACCCCCTCCCGGTTTCTTCTAGTAATTATTTAGACAAAACAGCAAACAAATGGAAAGATCAGTTTTTCTCCATTTCACCATCATCAGACCTGTAAGAGGAACCAGGTGCTGGTGTTGCTTTCAGAGAGAACCACTTTGGTGTTAAAGCAACACTCTAGGAGCAGTTTAAAGATTTTTCCTTTTTAAAAATCCAGCGGCTTTCAGGTGCCTTTTAGGTCGCCGTCACTGTTTTGCTCCGGATCCATCGGCCGGATCGTTTAATTCTCTCCGGAGTTCGCGCTGTGAAGGTCGTTTTGGGACTCAGGCTTCAAATAAACGGGGCCTATAGACTACGGACTGTATATAGAGGTCAGGATGCGGGAATGTAGGACCACATTCCAGGCTTGCCTCTGCCCAAAACCTTATTTCTGCACTACTCCTGAGGAATATTTGGCTCCGCTGACGCCCGTTTCCGAAAACGGGCAGAAATTTAAGGTCAGTAGTTACCAATCAGGGCAAACATGAAATCTGAAATCACTCATACTCTCTAATCAAAAACCTTCATAAAATCATCTCAGAAAAAGAGGGAAATGTGCAGACATATGTCTTAGATATTAACAATATGGAAATCAAAAACAAAAAACCGCCACAAATGATCAGCATTAATGCAAACCAGACGTCAGTAAACACCTATCGCATATGGCCTTTTAACAGACTATCACAAAAAGAAGGAAACAAACCACTAAAAAGAAAGAAAGAAAGAAAGAAACAAACAAACAAACAATCAGGAATTTATCAAACCATCGTCATTGGAGCTGAACTGATACCAAGGACACAACGATGACAATGGAGACGAGGGGATTTGAGGACGACAGTTCGTCGATAAGAACGAAAGCAGCCTCACATGCTCCTCGGCCTCTAGAAACTCTGTCCATAAGGACTGCGGTGATTTAGGATCAGGACGAGAGGCCGAGCAGCATCTCAGGACATTTATTATTCATCAGGCTTCACTTCAGTCGGCTGCATTGTTTCACCGCCGCATCGCGCGGAAGCCTGCTTTTTCTTTATTTTTAAGCCTTCTGAGGCGTTTCCGCCACTAATGACGCTAACGGGCCGCGCCGCGAAGGACGCAGCCCGAAAGCCATTGCACTGATTCGCTTCTGGACGAGGAGCGAGGAAAGATGGAGGAGGGGGGTGGGTGAGGAGAGGAGGCGGGGAGGGGAGGAAAAGAATGGCAATTTCCAGTGGGATGGGATTGAGCAGGAGAGACGGGGAGAGGAGGAGTGTCTCCGTCCTCCCACCCCCGGTGGGCGCTCGGGCCTGCTGGGTGTGGAGTCCTCCCCCTCCTCCCCCTCCTCCCCCTTCCTCCTCCTCCTCCGTCGCGTCTCCGCGGCGGTTCGACGTCGCCCCCCGGTGGCCGGAGGGCGACAGCGCGCCCCTGCCAGCTGGCGCTGGTACGGCGTTGAGGGTCGACAAACAGCTTGCGCAACACTGGGCCGACGTCACACGCCGCCCTTGGCTGTCACACACTCTGCTGGATCTAGGAACGTGCGCTCACACTCACGCGCACACACACATGACCACACACACACACACACACTGACTGAGTGGTAGAAAACAAGGGCTTCTCCTTGCTGCTGGTGGTGGTCTCTCCTGACGCAGTGCCTCCAGGTTCGGTCTATGTGTGTGCTTGTGTTTCTGTGTGTGTGTGTCGGTGTGTGTGTGTGTGTGTGTGTGTGTGTGTGTGTGTGTGTGTGTGTCGGTGTGTGTGTGTGTGTGTCGTGCACACGTGGGCCTGCTAGAGCAGCCTTTCTAACACCAGCGTGGTCGTGTGTGATAAGTGCCCTGTGGTGACGGGGCAATTTTCTGTTGTTCCTGTGTTTTTTAAGTTCCAGCTTTAACCTCCACGTTTCTGCATGTGCGGCGGCAACATAATGATTTAATGCTTCGTTCGATGCTCGCAGCCTCATAAATAGGAGCATTTTACAAATTCAATCAACAGATGTATAAAAAAATTTGAATAATAAATAAGTGCATCTTTTAAATTAAAGCCTGAACTGAAACTGGTGTTTAAAAAACCGAGTTATACTGAGTTCCTCTGATATTGTATGATGATAAAGTTAAATTTAGCTTTAGGAGCAAAGGGATTTTTTTTTGAGAATTACAAAAAAAATTCTTAATTTTTTTTCCCCTTTTCTCTCCATGTCTCCTCCATCTTACCCCCCCCCCCCCCACCGTCCCTCCTTATCCAGGTGGTCTCTCCAGCTCCTCAGACAGCCGGCCCGCGGTGGTCCGCTACAGCCGGGACCAGCGCCCCACCACTCTCCCCATCCAGCCCTTCACCTTCCACCACCAGTTTGCCTCCAAACCCCCACAGCCCAAGCCCCTGCTGCCCCTGCTCACGGGCTACGTCTCCGGGATGCAGGCCCGCCCCGCCTCCGGCCCCGGTTCAGGCGCCGGCTCTGGCTCCGGCTCTGGCTCCGGCTCTGGCGCCGGCTCTGGCTCCGGCTCTGGCTCCGGCTCTGGCTCCGGCTCTGGCTCCGGCTCTGGCTCCGGCTCTGGCTCCGGCTCTGGCTCCGGCTCTGGCTCCGGCTCTGGCTCCGGCTCTGGCTCCGGCTCTGGCTCCGGCTCTGGCTCCGGCTCTGGCTCCGGCTCTGGCTCCGGCTCTGGCTCCGGCTCTGGCTCCGGCTCTGGCTCCGGCTCTGGCTCCGGCTCTGGCTCCGGCTCTGGCTCCGGCTCTGGCTCCGGCTCTGGCTCCGGCTCTGGCTCCGGCTCTGGCTCCGGCTCTGGCTCCGGCTCTGGCTCCGGCTCTGGCTCCGGCTCTGGCTCCGGCTCTGGCTCCGGCTCTGGCTCCGGCTCTGGCTCCGGCTCTGGCTCCGGCTCTGGCTCCGGCTCTGGCTCCGGCTCTGGCTCCGGCTCTGGCTCCGGCTCTGGCTCCGGCTCTGGCTCCGGCTCTGGCTCCGGCTCTGGCTCCGGCTCTGGCTCCGGCTCTGGCTCCGGCTCTGGCTCCGGCTCTGGCTCCGGCTCTGGCTCCGGCTCTGGCTCCGGCTCTGGCTCCGGCTCTGGCTCCGGCTCTGGCTCCGGCTCTGGCTCCGGCTCTGGCTCCGGCTCTGGCTCCGGCTCTGGCTCCGGCTCTGGCTCCGGCTCTGGCTCCGGCTCTGGCTCCGGCTCTGGCTCCGGCTCTGGCTCCGGCTCTGGCTCCGGCTCTGGCTCCGGCTCTGGCTCCGGCTCTGGCTCCGGCTCTGGCTCCGGCTCTGGCTCCGGCTCTGGCTCCGGCTCTGGCTCCGGCTCTGGCTCCGGCTCTGGCTCCGGCTCTGGCTCCGGCTCTGGCTCCGGCTCTGGCTCCGGCTCTGGCTCCGGCTCTGGCTCCGGCTCTGGCTCCGGCTCTGGCTCCGGCTCTGGCTCCGGCTCTGGCTCCGGCTCTGGCTCCGGCTCTGGCTCCGGCTCTGGCTCCGGCTCTGGCTCCGGCTCTGGCTCCGGCTCTGGCTCCGGCTCTGGCTCCGGCTCTGGCTCCGGCTCTGGCTCCGGCTCTGGCTCCGGCTCTGGCTCCGGCTCTGGCTCCGGCTCTGGCTCCGGCTCTGGCTCCGGCTCTGGCTCCGGCTCTGGCTCCGGCTCTGGCTCCGGCTCTGGCTCCGGCTCTGGCTCCGGCTCTGGCTCCGGCTCTGGCTCCGGCTCTGGCTCCGGCTCTGGCTCCGGCTCTGGCTCCGGCTCTGGCTCCGGCTCTGGCTCCGGCTCTGGCTCCGGCTCTGGCTCCGGCTCTGGCTCCGGCTCTGGCTCCGGCTCTGGCTCCGGCTCTGGCTCCGGCTCTGGCTCCGGCTCTGGCTCCGGCTCTGGCTCCGGCTCTGGCTCCGGCTCTGGCTCCGGCTCTGGCTCCGGCTCTGGCTCCGGCTCTGGCTCCGGCTCTGGCTCCGGCTCTGGCTCCGGCTCTGGCTCCGGCTCTGGCTCCGGCTCTGGCTCCGGCTCTGGCTCCGGCTCTGGCTCCGGCTCTGGCTCCGGCTCTGGCTCCGGCTCTGGCTCCGGCTCTGGCTCCGGCTCTGGCTCCGGCTCTGGCTCCGGCTCTGGCTCCGGCTCTGGCTCCGGCTCTGGCTCCGGCTCTGGCTCCGGCTCTGGCTCCGGCTCTGGCTCCGGCTCTGGCTCCGGCTCTGGCTCCGGCTCTGGCTCCGGCTCTGGCTCCGGCTCTGGCTCCGGCTCTGGCTCCGGCTCTGGCTCCGGCTCTGGCTCCGGCTCTGGCTCCGGCTCTGGCTCCGGCTCTGGCTCCGGCTCTGGCTCCGGCTCTGGCTCCGGCTCTGGCTCCGGCTCTGGCTCCGGCTCTGGCTCCGGCTCTGGCTCCGGCTCTGGCTCCGGCTCTGGCTCCGGCTCTGGCTCCGGCTCTGGCTCCGGCTCTGGCTCCGGCTCTGGCTCCGGCTCTGGCTCCGGCTCTGGCTCCGGCTCTGGCTCCGGCTCTGGCTCCGGCTCTGGCTCCGGCTCTGGCTCCGGCTCTGGCTCCGGCTCTGGCTCCGGCTCTGGCTCCGGCTCTGGCTCCGGCTCTGGCTCCGGCTCTGGCTCCGGCTCTGGCTCCGGCTCTGGCTCCGGCTCTGGCTCCGGCTCTGGCTCCGGCTCTGGCTCCGGCTCTGGCTCCGGCTCTGGCTCCGGCTCTGGCTCCGGCTCTGGCTCCGGCTCTGGCTCCGGCTCTGGCTCCGGCTCTGGCTCCGGCTCTGGCTCCGGCTCTGGCTCCGGCTCTGGCTCCGGCTCTGGCTCCGGCTCTGGCTCCGGCTCTGGCTCCGGCTCTGGCTCCGGCTCTGGCTCCGGCTCTGGCTCCGGCTCTGGCTCCGGCTCTGGCTCCGGCTCTGGCTCCGGCTCTGGCTCCGGCTCTGGCTCCGGCTCTGGCTCCGGCTCTGGCTCCGGCTCTGGCTCCGGCTCTGGCTCCGGCTCTGGCTCCGGCTCTGGCTCCGGCTCTGGCTCCGGCTCTGGCTCCGGCTCTGGCTCCGGCTCTGGCTCCGGCTCTGGCTCCGGCTCTGGCTCCGGCTCTGGCTCCGGCTCTGGCTCCGGCTCTGGCTCCGGCTCTGGCTCCGGCTCTGGCTCCGGCTCGTGGCCTCCTGGAAATTTATATTTGAAAAGGCAACGAGACGATGTGCATTTTATTTATTTACTAATTATTTTAATGTCGGTCACATTGCGATGTTTTCATCGCTTAACCACTTGGGCATCGAGCGTATTTTGTACTCGTGTTGCGTTCTGAAAACATGACCCCCGCCACACAGCCCCCCCACCCCCACCCCCCACCCCCCACCCCAGCTTTATGACTTTTTTTCAGCCGAGGCTTTTCCTTTTCCTTTTTTGCTCTTCTTCTCTATCGCTTTACATTTAATTTCTCGCAACTATCGGTCTCTTGATGATAGAATCGATTTGCAGGTTTAAATTAAAATTAGTAGTTTTATATGGAGGGTTAATTAAAAAGATGGTCTTTAAATTCCCATGTTGACCGATGGCTGCCTGTGGTTTCCCCTCTGAAGGTTTTCGTGTGGTTCAGTGTTGATCTGCTCTTTAAAAAGAAGCTCTTGTTCATTCTTACCGTTCTTTTTTTTTCCTCTTCCCTCTCTCCCCTTCATGCATGGACTCACACCTCCTCCCATCCTCCCTCCACCTCCTTCCACCTGCTCCTCCTCTTCTTCCTCACAAATCTTTCCTCCATCCGTCTCCTCGACCAAACCCCACCTGTCAAAACCCCGACCCCTCTGATCATGATCTTAACACACCACTGCCACTGCCCACCCCCACCTCCCCTCCCCCAACAGCGCACCACCTCTCTCCCCAGGCCCTCAAATGGAGGGAGTACCGTCGACGGAACCCACTGGGGGTGGAGAGGGCCTCCGGTGTCGGATCAGGCATCCCGTCCGGTTGCGCCGAAGCCCGGAGCAGTGGGGGAGCACGGGCCGCCAGACGCAACGTGTTCGATTTCCCCTCGGCGCCCTCTAGCCACGCGCCGGGACGCCTCAACGGTGCTGATTGTTGTGTTGTCGGTGCAGAAATCAGAGAACACTTTTATACCTCTTTTACTAGTTAGGGTTTTTAATGGGTGGAGTGACTGAGAAAGTATCGCTGCAGGGTTCCATCGGAGAACAAACGTGTTAGAGATGAGTGTGTGTTCCTCAGAGTCTCACCTACCCTGGATCCTCGAAGGACGAAGGCCAAAGGTCTCTTATGCTTTAAAGCGACGCGTGTTTATACGTTTGTCTTATTGTCTGTGTGTCTGTGTCTGTGTGCGCGTCTCCCAGCAGGCAGCCAGTCGACCAAGCTGCAGTCGAGCTACAACGACTTCCTGCCGGACTACTTCTCCCTGACCGAGAAGCCGCCGGAGGAGTTCTGCCTCTCTCCCGACGCCTCCTCGTCCTCCTCCTCCTGCTCCTCCTCACAGTCCCAGGTCTCCGTGGACCTGACACAGAAGAGAGGTGAGTGTGTGTGTGTGTGTGTGTGTGTGTGTGTGTGTGTGTGTGTGTGCGTGATCGATAGATTTTCTTTAAGTGTCCTTTAATAAATGCTGAACAACAAAAGGTCGAGGTGAGCTGTTTTTCCTCTGGAGCTCACTGTGTTGACCCTCAGGAGTCTGTGAGCGTCGAACTGTTTTTGTATTGGAGTCTCTCGGTCTCTTTAAACCATGTGAACTTTTCCATGAAGCTTGGGAACTTAATAACTTTATTTTATGCATTTTTTTAAAATAGGTGCAAAAAACTAATTCCTGCACCATATGTAAATGTTTTGCAGTCTTGTTTTGCCATCCTACATTTTGTCTGGTTTTCTGAGCAGGCAGTTGACAGCTGGATCCCTAGAAGTCAGTTCCAGCTGTTCACTGCACAACCAGTCACTGCTTTTTTCTGTATCTAGCGGTGAACAACTCGAGCGGCTAAGGAGCACAGGGACGGCGAAGGCCAGGGCTAAATGTGTGCGCTAACTTTGGAAAAAAAAAAAATCGAGAAAAAAAAAATGTACAAAGTACCGTTAACTGTAAAGACATTGTTGCTAAAGAGGTTTATTGACCTTGCCCCCCCCCCCCGTCTCCCTTCGGCCCGCCAGGTTTGGTGAAAGCCGTGAACACAGCGGTGGATCTGATCGTGGCTCACTTCGGCACCAGTCGAGACCCGGATGTGAAGGTAGGAGACCATTTGCAAGTCAACGTGACAGACCGGGGTTCTCTGGAGGGAAACACGAGAACCGGTTCTCCGGCCGATCGAGGCTCACGGAGCAAGATATTTAAAAAAAAAAAAAAAAAAAAAAAAAAAAGGAACATGACCAAACGACTCAATATCACAACTGCAGTGGAAGGGAAATAAAAGCCTTCAGCAGGTGTACTGCTCAGGTTTCACAGACAGGTGGAGCCCTTTGTTTGTTCTTAGATCTCCTCCTATTCTTCTAGGCCCAGAGGTCCAGAGCTGCAAAGCTTTCAAAAGAAATTTGTTTTTTATTATGTATTTTATATATAAACTTTTTTTATTGCCATAAAATATCTCAAACTGCTCAATTTATACCAGTGTGTTTTTGAAGAATAAAAACGATACATTAAATAGTTTCTTATACATATATTTGTTTTATGTATTTTATATATATTTCTTTCTCTCAGAACCAAAGTTCTGTGTATTTTTTTGAATATATCTCCTTTGATTTCCTTTACCCCGTCCTGCCTCCCTGCCAGGCCAAGCTGGGGAACAGCTGGGTGAGCCCCAACGTGGGTCACCTCATCCTGAAGTACCTGTGCCCCGCCCTGCACGAGGTGCTGCAGGACGGCCTGAAGGCCTACGTCCTGGACCTGATCATCGGGCAGCGGCGCTGCCAGCCCTGGAGCCTGGTCGAGGCCTCAACGCAGCTGGGTGAGGAGAATAAAGTGGGTGAGGGCGGGGGTCTCAGGGAAAGGGGGGGGGCTTCTGGTAAAGTTGTATAGAAAGACCAACATGAAAGTAACCGCATTGGGAATGAAGTAAGAGAACAACTGCTGCTTTATGCAGAAAGTTTAAGCAATTTTTATTTATTCGTCTAATTTTCATTGCCTCCATCAGGTCCATCCACACGTGTCCTCCACAGCCTCTTCTCGAAGGTGAGCCAGTATTCGGAGCTGACCAGCCACAGCATGAGACTGAACGCCTTCATCTTTGGCCTGCTCAAGTGAGTGCCCCCCCCGCCGGTGAAATTTATAGACCGTTCTTTAGAGATCACCTCGGTCTAGACCTGTCGGCTCATTGTGGTCCAGACGGACGTTACTCCACAGGGTCGATTCAGGTTTTTAGGCCGCGTGAGGATGATGTGAATGATGGACCCGGTTCTGAGGGTAATCGGGTGTGAAACGCTGCTACCGGGAGCTGATCTTTTGGTTTTTACGCTGCCGCATTTTAATGTTTGACTCACCTTCTGTTCCAGCCTGAAGTCTCTGGAATTCTGGTTCAGTCACCTCTACACACATGAAGGTGAGACTCGGACAATCATTTTCGATACCATGACAGTCTTTTGACATCCATACGCGCATGAAGTCTTGAATCTTGAATTTTGATCTGATCCTGTTTTCTTTCCTTTGCTTTCCTCAGATATTATAGCAGCACACTACAACCCGTGGGGCTTCCTTCCCCTGTCGCAGGGGGCGTGCCAGCCCCTCTTTGAGGAGCTCCTCCTCCTGCTGCAGCCGCTGTCGCTCCTCCCCTTCGACCTGGACCTGCTGTTCGAGCCCCACCTCCTCCAGAGAGGCCAGGAGCACCTGCGCCGCAAGGAGCAGCTGTGCTCCGCGGGCCAGAGCGCCGAGCGGTCGACCCGCTCCACCTTCCAGCTCATGAGGGGTTGGAGTGCCTCCACCGGTGGCGACACGGTCAGAGACTCGAGTGCGGAGGCGAGAAAGCAGAGGGTTGTGCTGAGGCGGGAGGGCACATGGCCGACGATGGAAGGGGCCAAGTCCAGAGGCGAGGGAGCGGGGGCGACATCGAGGATGAGGAAGGAGGAGATGGCAACTGAAGGCCTGGCGGCCGGACCTGTTAGCAGACTGACAATGATGGAAGTAGGGTTCGCCAATCTTTGGAAGGAGAGGGGGACGGGTGAGGAGAGAGAGAAAGGTGTTGGGGAAGAGAACCAAGGAGAGGATGAGGATAGACAAGAGAAGGACAGGAGGAAGAAAAAGGACAGGGATCTGGCCGACGAGGGGCGTCAGCGGCAAGACAGACAGGCCGGCTGGTGGTACCAGCTGATGCAGTCCTCCCAGGTCTACATCGACCAGTCCACGGAGGGGTCGAAGTTTGTCAAGGCCGAGAGGAGGAGGAGGAGGTCGTCGGAGAGACGGCTCCCGCCCGCCCGGGAGGGAGTGGTGGAGGGGGCTGAGTCGAGCCAGGAGGAGGAGGGCTACAGGGGCAGGGAGAGCTCCGGTGGGGAGTCGGCCGGATCCGGGGGGCGGCCCTCGTGGATGGGAAGCCCACCAGAGTCCGTTCTGAACCAGGAGAAGGACGCCAAGCCCCCGGAGGTTACAGGGGTCGCAGCCCAGGCCGCAGCCCGGGAGGAGAGCCCCTCGCAGGGGCAGAGCCTGCGATGGGGCCGGCTCTTTGGATCCAGCCTGGGTTCTCCTTCCAGGACAGAGGCAGCTGAGCAGAGGGCAAAAGGTCCAAAGACCAGGTGAGTTGAAAGGGCGAGTCTGAAGCTACAGGTGTTGTCTGTGTATCAGACAGATGCATTTCTGATTCTGGTCTTTTCCTGGGATTTGTTGCAATTAAGAAAAGAATAGAAGAACATTAATCTCATCTTTAAAGTCTTAAAATCGTCACAACATTCCCGTCGAAAATCTGCTTCAGCTGTCGGCACAATCAAGTTCACCCCCCCCCCCCGGACTCTGTTTTCCTCTTCCAGACCCCCGTCGGGTTGGCTCGGTCTGGATCGGTCCGTCCTCGACCTCGTGGCTCAGACCATCGGAGCAGGGAGCGGGAGGAAGGCGGAGCCTCCATCCCAAAACACACCTCCGCCGGCGCCAACCGAGCCGGCCGAAGCCAGACACCCGTCTCCATGGTGAGTAGATACCTCAAGCTCCGTTGAGGGATTATTGTTCTCCTAATCTGTTAATCCAGTGTTTATAGAGGAATCTCAAACAAAACTCATTCAAGGACCAGCTACCCCACTTTTTATGAAATTAAACACTTAAGTTTAAAGATTTTAAAATGGCACAAATCACGTGTGAGGTATAGAAGCAAATTACTACTTGAAATTGTCCAAAAGTTTAAAATGAGGGAAAGTCAATATGATTTGAGAGGACTTTGCATGTTTAAGGAAAAAAGGGTCATGACTAAAAAAAAACAGTAAAAAAACAAAACATATTTCTGTTAAAGGTGGAATTTAAAATGTAGGAAAATAATCCAAAGAAAGAAAGAAAACAAAGAAATGCAGCAAAACTGCTGGACTAAGAAGCTACGACAAGGAAAAGTTGGCCTTGATTCGAGTGATCGATCGATCAGTTATGATAAGTTTACTGTCCATCGACTGATCACTGCCACTTTCACCCCCACAGCGAGGTACGAGCGCTGTGCCACCACATAGCCACCGAGCCGGGCCAGCTGAGCTTCAACAAGGGCGACGTCCTGCGCGTCCTGAGCAAGGCCGACCCGGACTGGCTGGTCTGCTCCCTGGGCTCCGCCCGGGGCCTGGTCCCCATCGTCTACGTCACCCTCAGCGGCGCGGAGGACGGCTGGGACGCCGCCGGGCCCGGGCGGTGCTGAGCCGAGGGCTGCCGACGAGCGGGAGACGAAAGCCGGAAAACAAACAAAAAAAAAAGGACGAAGGCGGAGGGAGACGGGGGTCGTACCTGCCACGTGCAGACCGGAAAACAAAACATCCGTTTTTATTTTGGCTGCAATTTAAGCGGGACAACTGTACATTGAGGAGTATTCCCGATGTAAAGAAACAAACATTGTAGAAAACACGAGGGCGACGAAGGAGGCGCCGACGTACAGACACGTGCGAGGGGAAGCATGCAGGCTCGGACACCGACTCACATCTACGAAGTTCGCATGCACACGTCCGGAGAAAAAAAAAACCCAAAACAACAACAACAACAAAAAGACCCGACAAAGACTCTCACGCGCCCAAACACACCTGCTTCTTTTCTCCACCTGGAGCTGCGCCGCTGGCTTAACCGTGTGACTGTTTGTGTCCGTTTCCCATGCGCCTCTGCTTTCAGGAGCTGGGGGGGGGGTGTCTCCGCTGTACGCCCCCCCCATAATGCGCCTAGCTGCACTTTGCTGCTGTATACTGTCTGTACATACACCCAGCTGTGCCACGCTCCGGTCGCAGCGTGGGGAGGGTCGGTCGGGGTGGGGGGTCGGCAGTGAACCCGCGCTTTTCTTTTCTGTTTTTTTTCCGGTAAGATTTAACTGGGTTGACCTATTTTTTCTTTTCAGCTTCATGCTACTAAAACAACACTGAGGAGTTTGTTTGCATGGGAAGGGAAATTTTAACCACCCCCCCCCCCCCAAAAAATCTCTCATCACTTATTGTTTTTCATGAGAACACGATCAAATGAGTGGCTACACTCTGATCCGTAAAAGCAGTTACGACATAGACGTGTTTTTTTTCCCCTTTACTGGAGGGGGGGGGGGTGCTGAGTGAAAAGAAAACCGTGGCTTTCAAATGTGTTGCCCCCCCCCCCCAAAGAAAAATCTTTCAAAATTATTGCTCATGAGTTTTGCTTTTAGAAAAAGGGGGGGTGTCGTCCATTGATCTCATCTATGCCTTAAAGCACTCGAGGGGAAGAAAAGGGGGAGAACGGCCGTGTTTGACACTCCAAGGCTTTTGTTCTAATATTTATTCTGACATTACAGTATATTTTCTATTTGAACCCCCCCAAAAAAAAAAAAAGATTTATGGCCACAGAGATTCTTGTCGACTTTTGAGACGAGCACGGTGAAGAAATAGAGATCTATGGTGATATTTTTTCATGCATTTGAAGGGAACCCTGTCAGCAGGGGTCCTGTCATGGTTTAAAATGTGGCCTTAGGTTTTAAATGAGTTGACAAAAGAACTAATGTTACGGCTATATACAGTATAACCTCATAAACCGAGTTTATACACATGCCCAGTCCAAATATGACACATTATAAAACGTAAAAAAAATCATTGTACATTTATTAAATAAATGAAACACTTGTGTAGTTTTATGGGAAAAAACTATCATAGGATATAATTTTACCACTCAGATTTTTCTTTTTTGTCGCATTATTGTACAGATTTTATTTTAATGTATGATTTACAGCATTGAATTTCACCAGAATGATTAATATTTGTTCGTTCTCGCCGAGGTGTAAATATATTTAAATCCTTGCGATGGTTACGTTTCTCTGCCATAGATCTATATGTATAAATGTTAATTAATGCATTTTATGTTTAAAAAAAAAAAAAAAATTTCAGGAGGCAAGTATAAGCTTTGGTTTCAGTGCTAATAACCTGCTGACTGTATGTGATACACGTTTGCCCGTAGTCGTGGGAGGCCGTGAGTTTTCATTCCTGTTTGGACTCCACATGGGACAGAAATAAATAAGTAAAAACATAAAGAAATAAAGATAATAAATAACCCTGGCTGCCCCTCCCTTGCCTGTAAATACATGCAGCAATCGGCAACACTGCTCTCCTCTCTGTGTCCAGGTTATATGACGTGTACGTATGACATTATCGAAACTACTGTGGATGTTAAATAACAAAGTGCTCATGTGATCACAAAACCTGAACGGCTCCTGAGTCTTTTGTCCTTTTTCACACAGTTCGATGTCCAAAGTTTCGTTTGTTTCTTTTGCCCCCCTCCTGATGAAAACCCTAGGTGATGAATCACCGTCGGGAGACGAAGCTTGGCTTTAAAAGGCTTGTAGTTTTTCTCCTCTGACAGAAAATAAGGGGGTCTGGATTCCCGTAAATCATCAACTTGACCAAAAAAAAAAGGGGAAAAAAAAGAAAGAAACAACCTCCAATGTGTTAATATCAGTTTTCCTGTTTTATTTCTTTGCCCCTTTTTTTCATCTGGATGATGTAATTCTCAATAAACAGTTTCCAAATGGTATCCATAACCTCCCAGGAGGCGGCTGGAGTGGGAAGCCCGAGCTTGAGCTTAGCCAGGACCACACAATGGTGCAACGGGAGTTCGGCAAGTCCTGCATCGCAACGGAGGGAGAGGTTTTTAACCAGGTAAATAGATAAGTAAATAGATGGGAGTGTTTGGGACGTTGTAAATGGAGGGCAGGGAAATGATCTCTGGCTCAGGGTTGGTCGGGGGGGGGGGGGTCTCACCAGCAGATGGCGCTAATGTTTCATGGTGGGAGACGCATCAGTTGCAGGTTCACACAGGCTTTTTTTTACACAGTGCCGATTTACAGCGGTGGAGATGTAAAATGGTAATATACGTATATTTTCTTTGTATTATATATTCTGTCATTCCATGTCAAACTATAGCATCTTGGAGTCTGTGTCCTTTCCTGTGAAACTCTTGAATCCGACTTGACTCGGAAGTTGTGTTCGGAGCCTTGCAGGATCACACTGGCTTAACATTAGACCTCCAAACGTGAACCCGAGAGCATTATTTTGGTTCTAACAACGATGCCAAACTTCCCAAAGAAACACGCTTGAACCGAACTTGTCTGAGAAGATGCACGAGCGTCTGGTAAAGAAAAACCGCAGCACGCAAGACACCAAAAAACAGCGTGAACAGTTGGTCTTTCTAACTTAAAAGATACTTCAGGGTAAATTTCAGGGGGGCAGATCAGGTCTGGAGAGGCAAACCCCAGAGGTGTCGTCTGACCCTCGACAGAAAAAGCCGAAAAATCTGCAGGAGTGATGTGACGCAATCGTGTCAACGTGGACCAAAACCTCAGGGGAACGTTTCCAACGTTTCGAGGAATCGTTACCGTCGAGAACTTCGACTGATTAGAGAGCAAAAGGGGCGAATGACCCAGTATTTGTGCAGTTTTGCCTAATAAAGTGCTTGGTGAGTGTATGGGTGTCAAGTGTCCACTTACTTCTGATCGTGTAACATATCTCGAAATTATCAGATTCAACTTGGAGATGCAATTTGCAAGTTAGAATTGAAAAAAAATATATGAACCCCTGAGGGCAGATATGCAATCAGGAAAAAAAAATGCAACGTAAGTCAATTTTCAATTCAGATGCATTTAAAACAGTTTTTGAATACCTTTTTAAAAATTTAGGAATATATGAATTTTTTAGAGCAACACAACAAAAGCAACAAGGCCTTACATCATGGTTCATCATCTTTCATGCTTTTCATAAGGAGGAACTCAAATGAATTCCCCTCAACAGGGGAAACAAGTCTTTTTACTGGAATTTCTTCTGGTTGTAGATTTGACAACAAGGGGAAGTTGTGGTAACCTTTGCGTTGAGGTAATGTTTTGAATACCATTTCTCATATTTGAAACCCAATGTTTACATCACACCATCCTTTCTTTGACTTGCTCCACTAATGAACTCCCTCTCCATTGTTGTATTTCGCCCCCGGTTATTCACTTCCTCATACAACTTTAGCAGATCCATCTCACCTACTTGAAATTTGAATAAACTTGGACTTTGGACAGCAACTTTGGAACCTTTGTCTGCACGAGTGCCTCTGCCAAATTAACAGTTCGAGTAACAATTGTGCAAACTCACAACAGACATCAGATCAAAAGTGTTTCATTAGGCAAAAAAAATATCCAGACAAAGTTGAACCTGCCAGATCAGCTTACCCAGGGATTCAGGGGCTTCACTCCTGGACTCCTGCTTGTGTATGTCTCCAACAGTAATAACCTCTTGGTGTCATTAAAAGGGAAAAGTCAGGAGATCACTGAAGTCACCAGGCTTCATCCTCTTGGGACCATGAACGTGAAATTTGCACAAAAACGGTTGTTGAGGTGCGGGGGACCGACCGACATCGTGACCCCTCGATCCACATCGCCAGCATGGCTGCACGAACTGGAACTTTTTCACCGATTGAATTGTTTTATAGAAAATGCAATCGAAAATGCGAATGAGCTGTAAAAATATGAACAATGAAAACCGCAAACCAGAAAGACATTACTTTTCCCACTGTTACTTAAGGTGTGGTCACAGCAGGCATAATAGGATATAGCTACAACTACTGTTGTCCTCTTCTGAACAAACTGATCTGACGTCACTTTATGACTCATGTACACAAATATGAACCTGATGCACGATGCAGAAATCTACAGGAGTAATGTTATACAAATTTAATTAATTAAGCTTTACAGCTGTTATGTCGATATTTAGTTCCTATCGGTTCAGAAAGCTGCACATAAACAAGTAATTGGAAGGAAGCATGAAGGTTGCTATGTAAAAAAAAAATCCGAAACTCCCCTGGTTGCCAAATCTCTAACCTGGCAGCATGATGGATTATTAGAACTTTGAAAAGTAAACATTGTGTTATGATTGTTAAAATGCTGTGGTTTCTTTGTAAAGCTAAACAAATAAAAATCCTTTAAATGCAACCCAGTATTTTGTTTTGGGAGGATTCAAAAGAATTCAAGAGTAACACAAAGATTTTCCTCCGGGGGGGAAGTAAGAGTGAACGGAAGGAAGCGCATTATCAGCAAAGAAAGACAGACACCCTCACGATTAGGGAAAAAAAAATTTATTTCTTATCAAAAGTTTCATTTTGAAAAAGCTTGACAATCAAAGAAATCCACACAAACAGTAAATTGATGATACCTGAGTAGTTCATTTGTTCAATGTTATATCAGTGAGCAACACACTTTCAAAAATTCACATTTTTAGATTTCTGCCATGATACCTGGTCTTCCCTAAAAAAAAAAAAAGGTTCTGTAAAGAATATATATATTAAAAAATCCTTTAAAAAGTTTTACTTATTCATACAATTCAAATGAATATATCTTTATAAAACACAGAGAAAACACAAAAAGCTCTGCGGTGATTGAAGGAATCGCTATATTAATGATTCATCCAATCCATCTTCTCCCTGACTTGCAAACAGCCCCTTGCTTTTGTTGTTGTTGGTGTTGTTGTTGTCCTGTTCCAGTTTAGTAAGGGCTCAAAACCTGGCAGTGTCTGTTCTGTAGAAACACAAAAAGGTTGGATTTTTACAAGAACTCTAGTAAAAAGGATTTACAGCACAAGACAATATACCAGGAAGCTCCTCAGGATCTTCAAAGTAAAAGCACGTGGAAGAAAGGGGCTGGACGGAGAAAAGATGAGCTGGATCATGGCTCAAGCTAAGCTAATCGCCCCAAGTCTCAGCGAGGAGACGATGAACAAACTTCCCAAAACCTCAAACGATAAAAGAATTAACAAGCATTTATTTATTAATGTAGAAATTTAAAGATTTTTAATATGGAGTTTAACGATGAACTGATTCGATTATCATTAAGTAGCAACGTAGCCAGAGTGAAGATACCTTGGGATCTCTCTTGCACGTCTTCCTCAGGTTGTTCAAGTGGCTCACTATTTTTTTGACCCAGGGTTCGTCAGGGGGCACACACAGCATCCTGCCCCGTTTGGTCACCAAACTGCAAGACACACCAAGTCGTCGGGGTCATGGGGGGCAAAAAAGAACCACGGCACGCTCGTGCCCCCACCCCCAAAATCGGATACGTCCTCCACCCAGCCTTAAAACTTACATGGTGGCTCTGATGCTGCAGCCGTTTCCGCTGGACTGATGGCGGTAGCCTCCGATGAGGAACCTTTCAACTCTTTTGGTTCCGACGCTCAAGCAGCAGTCCATGGGCATCTGCGCCAGTGTGACTGAAAGACAGAGGAACGTCGGGTCAGGTTGGTCCGGATCGGTCGGGCACAGAAGCGGCGCCGCCCCGGGCGCTCCCAATCTCCTGGCGGACCTGGCCTGTGAGTCGAATGGCGCAATCACAGTGGTCGTTTCACATCTAACTGGAACAGAACCTCCAACCGCTCTTTGACTCGAACGTCAAATTGAACCGCATGAAAAAGCTACGTAAAGCAAATACAAAGCGCAGCGTTTAGGCGGATCTTTTAACTCCAATAACGGGGTTCTCCCGTTCACAAGGACCTGAGGGTTTACGAAATGGGTTTTTCTTTCCAGCCTGTCAAACGTCTAAGCGGCGGTGTTTTTTATGTTTGTTTGTTTTTTAATGCAAGATAACAGTGGGAACATATGGCTTAAACTTCAAAAAGACATCTCAGGTTGTGTAAGATTTATTGGCTCCTGTGAGAAGAGCAATAGGAGCACGTTTATTATTCCGTTTTATTATCATCTATAACTCAGGATCAAGGTCCTGTTAACAAGACACAAGTTGGAAACTTACTCATATAATTTTTTCAGGGTTTGTGGATGCTTTTTTTTTTTCTTACAATTGTTTTTGGCCTTAAACTAAAACTGTGTTGTGCCTTAAAAGCCACTTTTTAAATTTTTTTAAGGTCGAAATGTATCGTGAAAGTAAAAGAAAAACACCAAAAAAACAAAAAACAACGCCTCTAAAAGCAAACGGAGATTTAACTTTTGCATTCTGGCAATAAAGTAATTTAAAAAAATGAGAGATAATGATGAGAGTGAATGAATAGGCAATTAATCAATTAGTCGACCTGATAATTACTTTACTGTTTTACACATCTTTCAAGAGGAAACATCAAACATTAACCAGGTCCAGAAATTGGTGAAAACTAGCAAAGGGCCTCGCCCATCATCTGCTGGGATGCTGCCACACACACACACACACACACACACACAGTCCAGCTACACAGCTACATTGGGTCCTGTCTGGCCGCTCTGCAGCGACAACCTTACAGCGTGGCCCCTGCTTCCTCCTCCTGAAGCTGTTCTAAGTAGATTTGCCCCCCCTTATGTTTACACGTGGCTTGGCTCACTTCACTTTCGGTGGAGACGGCGGACGGAGGCATTGCTGCCGCTGAGCCTGGGGGAGGATGCGTTGAAAAAAAAAATAAAATTAGAAATTAAAAGACAAAGACGAACGGACTCACCTGTGCAGAAGCAGGCGATGAAGGCGAAGCTGAGGAAGAGTTTTGCATCACCCCACGGAGCCATGTCTGGTCGCTGAGCTGGCGAGTTCGTCTCCTCTTGTTCGTCGTCTCGCTGGCTGATGTGGAGCCTGCTCCTCCTTTTGGAACCTACAGTGGCAAAGGGAGTGAGGTGATGGATGCTGTGGGACAAGTGCTTATATGGCCACTCACTTTCAATTTCATTTTTTTGGCCCCTCCTCTGACCCCCCCCCCCCCCCCCCCACTAACGTAGAAGAAAAATTCCTCCTCTTGTTTATCCTTTATCGTGAGCCAGGCCCACACACACACACAGAGGCAGCGGTTTATTTAAACCTCAGGCAACTATGGATCATAAGGCAAGATTATAATTGTATTGTATCAAAAAAATTAAAAAGATGGAAACGACCCTGATCTTGAATTTCATGTTTTCATGTTCCTGGATTGTGCTCGATTTTCGAATATCTCTGTCTTCTGTGTTAGTATTTAAAGAAGAAAAAAAGAAGTCATCTTTTCACCTTGAGTGGGGAAAGTGTGTGAATTCCGACCACATTTCCCACATATGGCGTCACATGGAAAAGTCGTCACAATCACACTTTCCGATGGGGAAAAAAAAAACGAACAAAAAACCAAAATTAATAAAGCATCACGGATTTCAAGCGGATTTCATAATTTCGGTCGTAGAGATTACGACATATGTGAAACATTTTATTGCTTGAGATGGAGCCCATTCTTTTCACCATAAATTGAACACATAGTCTCCCTTGACGCACTTCTCAGCAAAGTCTGGTTCTGTTTTTACTTGTCACCAGCGGTGGAAAGTCCCTTAGTATGTACACAAACTAAAGTGCAAATGTGAGATACCTGTACTTTCCTTGTAACGAGATATACAGCATCTAAATCTTTCCATGTGCAGTTTGCAAGTTCTCTTTGGATGGAGGGATGGGGGGGGGTAATATTTGAACAGTCCCCAGCGTCTGTAATGCCGATCATCAGAACGTGGCGTAGACCTGTGCCCTCGGTGGTCAACCTGGCACATTCGCGTATACGTAGAGTATGAAAACAAAACCTACAAACAAGTTGCACCTCAGTTAAAGTCTCTAGCTTGCTGCCCGTTCTCTGACATCGTTGGAGAAGAAATACTTAAAGGTAAAAAAGGAGGAAATTTCCGACACACACTTAGTTGGTTTCAGAAAGGAACTTGGCGAAATATAAAAGAAATCGTGTAAAGATTACAAAACTGGAGTCTGTTGTGCAACAGCAGTGCATAATGCTATGTGAACCATACTGCAACCAAGGTGTGTAGCAGTAATATGTGTTCTTGTGCAGTACTTTTAGACATGCAGTGCAGTGCATTATTGTACATGTACAATAATAACAGTGAAATGAGGCACGCATTTCTCATGTTTGCGATATGCAGCAGATTAAAAACCATTTTTGCTTTATCATCCAACAGTGAATTTATATTAATGCCGTGTCCTGTTCAAAAAACCCCAGTGAACCGATCTGCACCAAGAAGTTGATTTAGCATTTGTCAATACGTTTTTTCAAAATCTGCAAGTAAAGGGATCAGCTCTTGCATTGATAATTAGACATGATATTAAATATAATATCATGAAGAAAAAAATCCCACCCACATTAAAGACTCTGCATATGGAAATCTTAGTGGACCCAATAGGGTTCCTTGGGGAAAACCTGATACCTCTTAGTTTGGCATCTTTCAAGCTCACTAAATGAATTTACTCAAGTTCTCAAACGTTTTCAGCAGGAAACATAACGGCTGCGAGGATTACATTCACCGGTTACATCTTTAGGTGGAGGAGGCACTGTGTTTTACGTAGAGCAGGGAGAGATGGTGCAAAGACGTCGGGGGTCAGGCCGCGGTCCGCATTCTGAATACCCCCGCACGGTGCCGGCTAGGTGATGCAGGGACTTTCTGCCTCGTGCGCAGAGTCAGTGTTTTGCACTGGAAAGGGGTGATTTCTACAGCCGCATTTAGCTTCGCTTTCCCTTTGTTGTAAGATAAGTTTGTTTTTTATCTGCTCTCATAAAGATAAAAGATTAAGTACGAGATACTGCACACCTTTGCACACCGATTAGATTCGGATCAGATTGGATTTGAGTGACCGTATATCGGCGCCCACTGGCTCTTTGTTTGCACAGCTTTTTGACCGGGAAAGCGGCCGTCACGCCTCCTTTTTTTATTTTTCTCATTAGAAAGGATTCTTGACAGCTTGTTTGTAGACTGTGATTTTGATGAAACTGACACCTCCACATTTGCGTAGTGTCTGTACAAATTAACTTTCTCTTCCTCACCCGCTGCGAAGGAGGAAGTTGAAGCCGGCGAGTGCCGTTTGGTGATATTCAACAGTATTTACACCAGCGCTCACTTTGTTGCATAAAGAGGGGGGAATGTTGAACTGCGATGTTTGGCCCTGACCCACGAGCCTAAGTCTGGAGGGAGAGTTTCAGTTTCTTGTGAATCACCGTTCTCATCCATTTTCTTTTATGTCCTTGGAGTTTCCAAACAGAAGCAGTTACAGGAAGACGAAAAAAAAGAAAAGTGGTCGGACCTGATGTTTTCGCTGCAGGGAGAAAAAAAAAATAAATCTGGCAGGAGGCCTGGACTTCTGTCCACATCCAAGGGGGATACTCGGCCAAGTCCCACTAGAAGGTGCATTTCATCAACACTTAAATATGGGCCTGTCAGCAAAGAACATGCCCCACCCCCACCACCCCCCGGGGTGATTTTGAAGGCTTTGTTGAGCGTGCCAACTTAACATCATGCAGGTCGTTGAGGGATTCGAGATCAGTGGTTGGTTGTTGTTTATCAATGCTCATCATCAACGCTGGATTGAGGATTGTGGATCGTGACGCCTGGTTGCACCTGAGTCCCTGGTTATAGGGTTTGAATGCTGTGTCTAAAGTCAAACTAAAAATTTCAATGACCCTGACTCTGCAGCTGCGTCAAGTGATTTTTAGATATTTTAACCAGAGGACAGAAATATATGGAACCAGGTACAGGAGGTTTTTGTTGCTGTTGTTTTTTTAAAGAAAAGCACAGAGCCTTGGTCGCGTACAGTAACTGTTACTGAAACTCACAGCGTAGCGTCGCAGGAGGAGTAAAAGAGAAAGATATTTTTATTTAAACCAAAAACAAAAAAAGAACCACTGAACCTTGAGCCTGACCTCTTGACTTATCCGGTGGCTGAAGCCACTTTTCTGTGGTGCTTTTCCACGCTGGAAATGAAACATCGCGCTGGGATTTCGTCTCCGCTGCGTTACAGAAGTTCCCACAAGCCTGTCTTCCCTGACTAGCCCTGACTTGGGGGGGGGGGGTGTCTGGAGACAGTGTCAGTCTTCCATCGCTGTCTAGTCCCCGTCCTCTGATCGGGTTTCATGTCACCGTCTCTCTGTAGGATGATATGGTTTTACAATGGGTTATAAAATATGGATTTTATCAACCGAGTGTAGATAAAGTGGTTGGGGCCACAAAAATAAAAAGAGAGAGAGAGAGAGAGAGAGAGAGAGAGAGAGAGAGATAGAGAGAGTGTGCTGCTTTCACTTTCAGTTCTTCGTTCCGCACTCCGCTCGCGTTTTTACTTTTTTCCCTTTTTCCACTCTTCGAGGCAGCATCTGTCCCAGATCAATGGGGATTTGAATAAGATAAGTGCTCGGGGGGGGGGGTGGTCTTCGCTCCTATCTTGGGGTGGACTGTGGTGATATAACAGAGTCCAACACAATCATTATGGGAAAACAAATCTCAACAGGATGCTGGACGACAGAGGCCTATCTGAAACCCTTCTGCCTGCCAGCGTCTGGTCATGAAAAGGTTGAATGATGGGGGGGGGGGGGTCGACTCTTTTCTCGGATGCTCTGACTTACCGGGCGGCTTGATCTTGGAAAAGTTTGGCAACTCATCACTCAAAAATGTTAAGAGGCTGATCAACCTTGAATACAGGATCAAGTCCCTACTCCCAGGAATTCAGTGCTCAACCGGTGCTTAATATCTTTTTTTTTTTTTTAAAAAAGAGGCTTTAAGGATTCTAAGGTGTGTTTTGTTGTTTTTTCATACAAAAAAAAGAAAAAAAAAAGAACCCAAACAAACCGATCTCCAGTGGACACGGTTCTCAAGAAAATAAATGATGTCAGGCATGAAAAAAACGAACCCCAATTAGAGGCACGTAAAAAGAAAAAAGAATAAATAACTAAATGAACAAATACATAAAATCTCATATAAATTTCATATAAACTCTGGATCCCTTAGACCTCTAAATTGATTTGATTATGCTTCTATGTACGCGATTTCCCTTTTACTGATTACCGATGTGTTTGCTATACCCCTCGTGGAAATGCTGTCATCTTGCAAGTTTGTGGCATTTCCGCATTTTCCTCTTTCTAGGTTTTCCAGGACGTAATCGACGAGTCCTCTTTTCCTGTCGGCCCGCGGGGAAACCCCGAGAAGCGCCCGGGTCGGGGAGCGGGGCTCGCGCTTCGCCGCGGACCAACAGGAAAGACGCCAAGCTTCGGTCACGCTTCGGTGGCTAGCACCAGCCGTTTGACGATTGACACCCGGGGGACGCGTCTCAGTTTTCAATGAAAGGCAGCAACAAGACATTGAAAAATTATATCAAATTTTATTTTATTTTTTTTAATAAAAGCTCAACAAATCCTCTCATTTTCAGCTCAGTTTCAGTTTTTCCACCAGCAGCCACAGTGTCACGCTGCAGTGTAATGATGAGAAACAAAATAAGGTTTCACAGACAGTTCAAGGGCATTTCCAGAGCAAAACATTTCTACATTTTGCACAGTGGGACAATGAAGAGAAAAGCAAGAAGCTCTTTCACAGCTGCAGCCATTCACAGAAGACGAGGACATGACATCTGGCGAGAGTCGGAGGCGGCGCCGAGGCGTCAACCCTGATGAGGTGTGGTGGTTGTTCCCCCCAGCAATCTTGCTCTGATCCTCTCCGAGACTCTGCACAGGGTCTGACCTCCACCCCCTCCGTCTCCCGCCTTAGATCTTCAGCCGTCACTTTCCAGGGTCTGCTCCGCTCTACCCCTCCAGAGGAAGAAGGGCAGTGAGAAGCATTTTACAAAGCTATGATGAAGGAATTACCAAAGCTGGCTCTGTAAGAAAAACAGAAGGTTTTGCATCCTGTAAAAGCTCAGCCTTAAAAAGGGTAATTTTTTTCTATCATTTTTAAAAAATCGTACCTGATTACTTATGTGCTTTCTTATTATCCAGATACTGAATGTGGGACCGCACCCATTTTTCCTCGCTGGCGGGGACAACACACAGGATCTTTCCCATTATTGTCTCGAACCTGATATGAGCACAATTGAGATTCAGGGGAGTGAGATCCGAGGCCGCAGAGCCGGGATTGAAAGAAAGAAACCAAATCAAAACACAAAAAGGAAACAAAAGCGTAACAAAACTATTTAACAAAGCCATATAGAAATGCTGGCGGCACGGTGGCCACTTACAGGGTGGCGCTGATGTCGCAGCCCCTCCCGGCCTCCTGGATGGTGTAGCTGACGATCCTGTTCCGGGGAAAGACCTTTCTGGTGACCGTCAGGCAGCAGTCCACGGGAACCTCGGCTGGGGGGGGTGGGGGGGGGCAGGAGACAACAGGACGGTCAGTGAACCAGGCTTTTTATCTGTGATGTTCGCACATCTGGAACGTCTCCCGCAAGACTTTTATATTAACAGCGCATCAGGGTTTTTTTTCTTTTTGTTAGTGTTTTGTTTTTATTTTTTTGTTAAAACTTAAAACACGCCCCGCCGGCGCCGTCCCCCGCGAGCGCGCACACCTGCCGCTTACCTGCCGCGAAGCCGGTGCAGATCACCGCCAGCAGGAGCAGCGCCGCCGCCCGTGAGTCCATGTCTGAGCCTGCTCCCTCGTCCGCGACGCTTCGACCTCTTGGTTTCTCGGCCGCTTCGGCTCTGGAGGAGGCGCTGGGTTGTGCGGAGGGCGAACGGGGGCCGCAGGTGCATTTATTCGAGGCGCCCGGGCGAAAGCGAAAGTGGTCGGTCCTGCCCCTGCCCCCGATCCTGCCCCTGCCCCCGCCCCCGCCCCCTGCTCGCTGACTGGAAATCAGGGAGGAAATTGAACCGCATGTCCAAGGGCAGGTTGCTCCTCCAACTCTTTTGTGTTCCTTGTCAAATAAAACAAAAGACACTCCTTACCTGTCGGGGTGTTGTTTCGTAAACCGCTTTCTTCCCTGAGGCCAGTTCTTATCGGGATCGTCGGGCTGTCATTAAAAAATCACCTCCCCCAGTTTACACAGTTCGTTTCGGCAGCACTGTGAAATATGTCCATTCATAAGCAGCAGGACTCAACTGCTGCGTGTTTTTGTTCTTTTCTTTTGCTTCTTTTTCTTTATGCTCTGCTTTGCATTATTTGCCAGTATCTCACGCCAGCCTCCAAAATCCGTACATTTTCAACTTTCACTGTTTTGCAAACCCCCAATTAACTCACATTAAAAAAAAAAAAAGTCCCTGTGTTTATGTCAGTCGGTGCACGGGTTGCACAATCCCCCTGTGGCGCCAGCCAAACTCCAGCCACGGGCCCAAATATTTAATTTTTCCCCCCTATTTTTCCCTCTTTCCCCTCTTTTTCTGTTTTTTAAACTGACAAGATCAGATCAAGTGTGACCAGAAATCCATAGGGGATTTTCTGTTTCACCATAAACCACAATATCTGATCCCCCCCCCCCCCCGATCCCCCCCCGGGGGGGGGGGTTTCCTCTTTAAGCAACATGCCAGCAGGGTGATGGCGTCCATCATTCATGCAGTGTGCATGCGTTACAGGAACCAGATTACAATCGGCCCAGTGTGGGAACTGTGGGGTGGTCCCGTCCCGTCTTGTCCTGCCCCGTCCCGTCCCGTCAGCGGCCTCTGTGGGACAGGACATGTCAGGATGAACTGTATTTTCGCAGGATGCTCTCGCTGCCTTTGGGTTCATCCATTTACCCCCCCCCCTTCTGATTCCATGGCCTGTAGTAGATGAATTTTAAATGCTTCTCTTTAAGGAATAGTTCAACTTACAGTTAAGAGTTTCATTAAACGTTACTTATTTTGTGAGTGAGATGAGTAGACCGGGCTATGATTTTATTTATATAATCCCAGTTCTTCATATTTGTTCGTGCTTTGAAAAGGCTTTTTGTCTCAGCTTTATAGTGTCATCAGATTTGTTTCTTTGTTTGTCTGTTTGCTCCCCCTCCCCCCGGCCTGCAGGGGTGAAAGTGGACGAAAAACAGCTGGTTCAGCTCCGTCCACCCCCCCCCCCTCGGAAAAAATCGTTATGTCACATGCTACACGTCATTTGTTTTAATGCACATACAAGCCCAAGTGTGAAATAAACACACTGTATATAAATAAACAGATAACTGTTCCCAAACCTTTAAAGCACAAACTGGTATGGACCGTCTCGCCGACGGTATGGAAATAAAAGTGTAGCGCACACTAACACCTTGCAGTGACTTCCGCAGTCGGTGTAATCATTCTGCTCAGGGGAAATTTTTAGTGGGAGAAAACAGGAACTGGAATTATGCAGAAACAACTCAGTCAAAATCGGCTTTATGGTTTCTTGTTTTCTTTTTTATCCCCTGACCCAAATAACAATAGTATTGTTTCTCCTGAAACAACCAGCATCTTAAAATCATTTATCTGGAAAAGTCACACCCCCCACCTAAAACCCTCAACCACCAGTGGCTTTTGTTGTAAATTAAATGGTGCTTCCTGATGTAAAATGGCAGTCGGGCAACGACTGACAGAACGTTCCTCGGCTACTTTCTGGCTGCAACTTGGTGGGAAACATCGAGAACAATGCCGCCACCCGTGCAGCGGAATCGGCGGAAAAATATACAGAGGTGTCCAATAACACAACGAAAAGCTTTTTGCCGAACACGAAGAGCTTCGGACGGAGCTCGTTAAAAACATGCGTCTCCTCGTGGCTCATCGCTCGTTTCCACTCCTGGGATCCTGGACTCTGCAGATAGATGCAAAGACACAAGGACACAAATTCAGACGCTCAAAAGCCACAGGCGCCAGATCTCCTCCTCCTACAGCCAGTTGTATCAACACGCCACAACAGGATGCGGGGGTGTTGTGTGATTACATATCAATCTCAGATGGAGTGTATCAGCGTGAAACTGGACGGCTCAGAGCAAAATGAGGTGAAGAGAAGCACCTTCGCAAAACAAACATTGACGTGCAACAAAAAAGTTCTCCTTTTTTAAAAATGTATTTATCTCATCCTTCACTTATTTCGTTCTTTGGCATTGCTCCTGAGAAAACTAGTCGGAGATAAATCAAGTTGGGCCCGTTTCAGCCCGGGGTAAATCTTAATCAAGGCCTGGCACAGAGCCTTGGTTTTGAGTTTTGCCTCTGTGTGATTAAGTGAAGACTGAAAAGGGCCAACTGTCCCAATTCCTTTCGAAATAACGCACAACGCAGTGGATCTCATCGAGTAAAATAGACAAGAACAGATGGCCACACCGTCCAGATCCCCGAAGAATTCGGGTTGGGCTTTCACCAGCGTCTCAGTTTTTATTTCTCCCCCCTTCTTGATGCTGTCAGTGGCTCATGCAGCTCCTCTGCAGGGGCGAAATGAGCAGCGATGGATCCTCGCACCGAAGTTCACAGAGCCACAGAGCCACAGGGTTCTCACGAAAGCAGAGGTCGACTTCATGTCCAGGTTACTTTGAGCACTTTGAGTGACAATGATACACATCAGCAGAATGAGGAAGCAGGCAGGAAAAGAACCAAAAAAAAACCCAAAGCAGAAAAAGAACAAAGCACAGACAGAAGGAACAAACACCTGACATTGCTGTAAATACCAGCCGGGCCATTTAGTGAGAAACCAAACTCAGCTCAGAGGATCAGGGGGCGGGGGGCGGGGGGCCTGGGGGCCTGGGGCCGGGGGCCAGGAGCCCAGCACCTGCAGGGTAACCCCCCAACGCTTGCTGCATTTTCAACTGTTCCATTAGCACGAGTTAGCGTGAGTTAGCGTGAGTTAGCAGCTCATACAGTGTCTTAAACGGGCCAATGATGGCTCTATGAAAAAATTAACTGGATAAAAATTGGAAACTGGAATTGGTGATGCAGCATTTCCTCCCCCTTCCTGTTGGAGCGTTGCCCTCTGGGCATTTTTTTTTTTTTATTCCCATTCCAAGGGCAGCAGCAGGGCTACATGAAAAGCTGCTACCGGGGATGATTCAAATCTTAAAATCTATCTCTGAAAACAGATACGTTTTGTTTTTAAATATGTATTTTAACTTTTTCATATCTTAAAAAAAAAAACACAAAACAAAAACCTGCATGTAAAACGTGAATGGAATTCCTCAGATGAGTGAGGACTTTTCAAAAACAAATGTCCTTTCCTTTTTTTTTCCAGAGAACATTGTTTGCTGAAATGAAACTCAGCATGTGTGTCGCTACAATATAGAAACTAAAGTCCTTGTAGCCGCCGCCGCCGCCACCCGCTGACTACGCGCTCTGCGAGTGAACCGGATGCAAGACAGCTTTCGTCAGACCTTGGGCCCCAGCCCTCTGGCCCCTGGGCCTCGGGTCAGGGTTAAAAGCCTAGGTTTTGTTTTCTTGCATTCCTTATCAGTGCCGCACACTTACAGTAAAGCTCGTGTTCAGGCTTGATTTACAGGGTTTTAAATGCTGCCAGGGTTATCTGGTTTCTTTTTTTTTTCCCCCCCTGCATTCATATCATCCACCGCTGCACAGCAGTATTCCATCAGCTGAATACTGGTCAGTTTTAAGCCGTGGCTCATTCTGGCCAGACTCGGTTTCGAGCCCGGTCCCAGGGGAACCTGACACCGACTCGGTCTGGGCCCCTCCCAAGTTTTCCTGCTTATTTGAAACACTTTAAAAACACTGCTGGGTGTCTTATCCACCTGGTCCGACGGATTTTCCCTTTTCCCATCCAATCTCAGTTTCAAAAAAGTCCTGAAGGGGGGTTGCTCCAGGCTAGACTGCTTGCAGATGGTGAGACTACTCACTGAGGGTCTTTTGGAGGCCCCGTGCCAGTTGGACAATGCCAGTAAGCATTGATATTTTTTTTTTCCTTGCTGGAATCGTAAATCTTGGTGGAAATCGGTGTGAAACAACCTTTGAGTCAATCAGATGCAAAATGTTAATGTTTTAATCACATCAAAGTTTTTAATGTCATTTGAGATGCAAATCATCAAGCTTATAACTGGGATGTGACTGATAAATCCAATTAATTGGCCAAAATATGAAAGTGGTAGCAGTTGTGGCTGCTTTGACGGCAGAGGTTCAGGCAGACATTATTTCTTTGTCCCGAAAAGCAGAAGTGGGCTTTGTCATCCTGGGGGAAGCCTGGACTGAGCAACAACGGGCCGACTCCATCACCAAACGCCAATAAAAAGGAAGATTTTCAGGAGGTCTGACTTACTTTGATCATTGGCAAACAACGGAATGTCCCTCCAGTGCTGAACCCTGAATGCAACACGCCGGATTCGGCTTTTGATCACCGGCTCTAATGAACGGGAAAAATGGCACAAGGTCGCACTGACAAGAGTCAGGTTTTATGGGTTTTTCTGCCTTTAAACTGGGATGCGCATTCTTTTTTTTTTTTCCTGTAGCCAAAGACATTGAATTGGTCTCAGATCTCTAGAGAAAGAGATGAATTGGCAGAAAAAGTTTCACTGTCACTGGATGTGGTTACGGCGGTTTGTGGTTGACAAGGCCCAGATTTCACAGGTCAAACAGAGAACTGCTGCCACCTAGTGCCTCATACTTGACATCACAATATTTATTAATTTATTTCCTTTTTGCTTGTTTTTTTTTGTTTTGGAGATTTCCGCAGGAGAGAGCATTCAAAAAAATCCCAATCCGGCCATCACATGCTCGCATCAACACACTGAATACTTGGGTGTCGAAAAAGCACACACTGGGGGCCCGGGTGGAAATGACGTCCTGCGGTATTGGTAAACGGTACTTCAGCCGCTGGAAGAAGCGTAGTTCAGGCTATAAATCAAGTACTCGGAAATAAATCTGAGAAAATGGAGAAATAACTGACAAAAAAACCCCAAAAGGATTCTTTGACCCGAATGTGACCCACACTCCAGCAGATGAACAATGGCGTTCCCATCAATGCCCTATTCTTATTATTGTAGACTTACTGTATTCATTTAAATCTAAATATTGTACAAATGCTTTGGGCAACATTGAGACATTATCGGTGCAAATACAAAATTTGTGGTTTTTTTTGTTGTTTTTTTTTACTCATCTTTCCTTTGCTCATCAAGCCAATCTTATCATTTGGGTTTTTTTTTTAAACTAAAATTTCAAAGAGCAGCCTCATGCATTGTTAATGCACACACAAACACACAGCTTTAGAATTTACATCCTCTTGATAAATCCTTTTAACTCGCACTCTTTCAAGTGTTGACAGAGCAGAAAATAAAAACTGTCATTGGACTGGTTTTCTCTACTTTTGTTTTGTATCTATTTCCACACCTTTTTTTGGCACAATAATTATCTTCTTTGTATTGTTATACTTTTTAATTAAGAGCATGGTATCTGTTTAGCATCCTCTAGTATTAATTATAGAATATATTTAATATATATTAAATGCAGTCCTGATGTTGCCATTAATACAAATGTACATTTCCTTAAATTAATTCTCAAAATTACTCAAGTAAGAATAAAAACCTCTTCCATTCAGGGCTGAGACAAACAATAATTTTTATTATTGATTAAGACTGATGATTCATTTCTCAATCAACGATTTTGTCTATAAAATGTCAGAAAATAGAGAAACATGACTAACATAAATTCCTGAAGCTGGTGAAGTCTGTATTATTTTATATATATATATTTTTTTTTTAATTTATTCATTTATTTTTTAATATATATATATATATATATATATATATATATATATATATATATATATATATATATATATGTGTGTGTGTGTGTGTGTTTAATTATCAAAATATCTGATGAATTTGAATTTACTGTTGATCATCTAATCAATTAATCATCTAATGGTTGCAGCTGTACTTCCTTGAGGAAAAATATGTTTTATTTAATAATGTTAATTAGCACTATAAATTGAGGGTTTTGATGCAAGGAAAAAACAGCATTTTAACATTTTTACGTATCATTTATAAATTATAAACTAAAATTTTATTTATTATAATTTCCCCCCATTTTTGTTTTTTTTTACTTTTTCACCTATTAACACCCCTCAGAAGTAAAACAAAACAAACGTAGTATTCAAGGATATTAAACAACCGGAACACGCCGCTTTCTTAGAAATGAATTGATGGGTTTTAAAAAAGAAAAAAGTGGAAAGACACGACGCCTTGACTGGTTCGTCCTGTTAGTTGTAATACATAAGAAAAGAGGGCAGGTGATCGGTTCGTCCCCCGAACCCAGGAGCTGCTTTCCTCCCGTTTTCCGACAGATGTCAGCTTTGCCTTGCGGACGCGGCCCGGGTCGCGGCCGGGAGGAGGATGCTGTTTGGAGGAGAATCGACGCTGGGACCCGGCTGGGACGAGCTCGGCTTATTTGGATGTTGAGGAAAAATGGCTACCGGCAGGAGGAAGGAGAGGGAGCAGCGACCACTGTTTTTGGATTAAAAAGCAGCCGTTTGTGACATATGGATGTACACGGAGCGCCCCGCATCGACTTAAGCGACACATTGGGGGTTACCGTCAGCTGTACAACCGAAGTATTTTGCCGTAAACGCCGCTTGCTGGTGAGTGTGAGGCGGCTACGCGAGACGCACAAACAGGTCCTCCGGAGCGGCTAGTTAGCACGGTGCTGCTAGCCGCCTAGCATGGGGGGGTGCTAGCACAGGCAGGAATGTCCATCTCCGCTCCGCGGTAACGTCACTCTCAGCCGCAGAAAAACACCGAGGCTAGCGCCAGCGAGTCGGCGGCGGCGTCCGGGGCGACCTTACGCACCGACCCTCGACGGCCGCGGGCCCCGTTATTGGCGCCGTGTTTACCGGAGGCCACACGGCGCCGCGGACGTCGCCGTCGGAGCCTGACAGTTGTCGCCCGGGCGCCGCGATGCTAGTCGCGATCAGCTGGTCGCTAGCTAACCGCCGCCGACCGAGAGCTAGCCGAGCGCCTCGGTTCGTCGCCCGGCGTCCTCGGACCGCGGCGCTCGATGAAAAAGACGCGTAAAATAAAGGTTAAAATCAATAGTAAAACGCGGCGGGACTCGAACCAGCGTTAACCGTAAGGTTGTGTGTGTGTGTGTGGGGGGGGCACAGCTACAGTATGTGACGTTGGCTCAGATGCATTACTCAACATTAACCATGTTATCGCTGGCCGAACGGGCTCGGCTGCACCGCCGCCGCTCGCCGGCCGGACGGGCGTCGGGGTCGGGCCGCGCCGGTAGCGAGAGCCGCCGTGATTCGGCACATTTGACGGGGGGACATCGGCCTCACGTCGCGCCGGAGGAGCCTGACGCTCGTAACTTTAGGAGGAGAAGAGACGGAGTCACCTGTACGCGTGGCCGCCGGCCAGGGCATTGTTCCTGCCTCCATGGCCCGGGTCGCCCGCTGCCCGCTCCCCGCCTCGCAGCCTTGTTTTGCAGGCTGGGACCAAACGTTGACCGTGATGCGTTCAAGGTCTTCTTTATTTTCATCCCTAAGCCAAACTTCTGTCGGGCTTTTTGTGGGGTTTCATTTGTTTTGGGTTTTTTTTTCCCGTGTCCCCTGAGCAGTGTGAGTGATGAGACGTGCCACAGGCGCAAAGGTCACATGACTGAGATGGTTTTACTTCTGCATTTGTTAGAAAGAATGTTTAAAATCCTTCTCAGCAGTTTCAGACAACGGCCTGTGACGAAGGGAATCATGCGAGATTGCAAAATCTTATTCCCATAGGAGAAGTATTGGGGATGGGATGGGAACTTATGTATGTAGAGACAAAATGACTTGGTGAAATGTTGTAAAATGTGTCCTCGTGCTTGTGTCATCTGTGCAATGCAGGAATAAGATAAAATAAAAACGACATCCGCGCCGACTCATAGCTCTTTGTTATAGGTGCGCAGACCTGGGCCGGTGAGGTTTCGACCCACGACGACACAATAATAAAAATAACGTGTATAGTGTAATGAGGTTTAACAGCCTGACCGAACCGGTGTTTTTTTGCAGTGCGGCTACATCTTAGGAATCTCGTGCAACGTTGTCTGCAACAGAGAAGGAATTTCTAAGGGATTGTAGTGGACAGATGCAGGTAATTAATGCAGCACAGTGACTAATAGCAAGGATAATATGTACTTTTTAAAACTATTCATACAAAGGAGTAGTTTAGAAAGTGATTATTTAACAGAAAGGGTGATTATGCATAACTTTATATTTATCAAAGGGCCCTTTATGACACTAAAATTGAAAAGTTATGTTTTCTAAATCAGCGTCATTACTCGTTAGATTCATCCTAAACGCGATCTCATCTTTTTACCCAGACTGGTGACTTAAAAACCATTGTTTTCTCTAACCTGAACCGTAGCTGACCATGGTTAAGCTGCTGTAGTCACCCCCCCCCTTCCGATTTCCTCCTACCATTGAACCGAGGTGCATCAATCTTCCCCTCCTGCTCCGCGGCTTCACCTTGTTTGTCCAACACGCTTCCTGTTGCAGATCCAGGCCAGACTAACGCACGCAAAAAAACAAAACCCCAACGCTGCTGCCGAGGCAGCAGGTCTCTCAACGCCCAGCCCCCGGGCTCGATCGAGCGGCCATCGTGAGCACAGCAAACCCGGCGGCGCAGAGCATCCCACGGACGCTCGGCCGCCTCCTCACCTGCGCTGCCCTCTGGCCATGGGTACGGGGCCCCTGGGGGGCAGGGGGTGCTTTGGGGGGCTTCGGCAGAAGCTGCCGCAGCCATAGCAGCCTTAGACGGTTGACGGGGTTTTACCTGTCACTGTTATGTGCTGCTCTTATGTATTTCTGCCTGTTCTTGTTGTGTGCTGTTGTTCATAAAATGATGTACAGAGCTGTAAAAAAAAGACCCCCCCGCCACACACACACAAACACACACGCAGGGACAATAAAGTCTAACTAACTGACTAACTTACTGCAGAGAAGAGCAGGGCCTAAGTGGACTGACAAATGAACGGCAGCACACCAGTAAAACACCCGGCGAAGCGCCGAACGTGGCCGCAGTAGGTCTGTTTACGCTGTCGGCCATCTTCTGAAAGTAACTGGTCATCATTTAAAGAAAAGTCCTAATCCAATATAAAAACCTGATTAGCTCAAGTCACGGTTGACACATACGGCTACATCTGCTCCTGCAACATTTAGGGACTAATTTAGTTTATGTTCCGCAGACAGGGGCCTGTGTGTTTATACCCTGAACAGGCTGCTCTGATACCACATACTGTTATTTATTTATTTATTTATTTATTTATTGCTGCTTTTATTTATCTTTTTTAACCTTAAAAGTTAAGTTAGTGATTAAGCTAATTAGTCGGGAAGGGCTATTGGAACAATTAGTTTACGGCGGGGACTCGTGCTGGCGTTTACTCGCGTGACGCCCGAAAGCTTCACAACTTTCACCGTAATGGCAGAAAATGTCCTCTGCTATTGGCCGATTGTCGGTGCCCGGCGTCACTGCCTGTGCCACCAAGCGATTAATTGGTCAGTGTCGACATGAACATGTTTTGGAGACTCGGGACACAAAGAATGGCCCTGATGCAATAATGGCATGACAAAAATGATGTTGGCAAGAGAGAAATGTCTGTTTCCAGTCAGTTTGTGAAAGCCAGATATTCATCCCACAGACGCTAAAGTTCTTAGTGGAATATTTTTTGAATTTTAAGTTTGTAACACCCCATAGAATCGGGCTGGGAATCTTTCCAAAATTTTTGATGCTGGTACCGATGCCAAGTCCTGAACGATCTTTTTGTTTTTTTTTTATCCAAGTTTTATATAATCCATTTTAACAGAAAACAAAGAATTACAGTACTGGTTTTGGCACAAATTTTGTTTTATTCCTCAGCTCCTGTGAATTTCAAAGCAGTTTAATTACATTGAAAATATGAAATTATTCACCGCAAAAGAATAAACCTATTTACTAGTTTAAGTCACCTCACCTATGACAGAAATGTTAAATTTCGTAAAAAACAATTTCTGAATTGGCTGGATTTTCATTTTCGCTCACCGTTGCTTGCTAAAAGTCATAGGGCCGTCCTCAGTTATACTGGATGATGGGGAAGCTGGTGGTGGTTGGCTGGATTTTCATTTTTACCTCACCGTTGCTAAAAGTCAAAGGGCGTCCCTCAGTTCAGTTATGATGGGGGGAATGGGGGGGGTGGTGGCTGGATTTTCATTTTTAAGCTCGTTGCTTGCTAAAAAGTCATAGGCCGTCCTCTCAGTTATGGGGGATGGGGGGGGAAGAGTTTTTAAAGGAGGCCCTGCAGTGTCTGGCGGACTGGAACGCTGAGCGTAAGACAGCCGGGCGCCGCTCTTCCAGCAGCCGGGGCCCGGCCTTCCCGCCGATTTTGTTTTATTCCGCACGCTTCCGGTTGTTTCATCCCACTCGTCGCGTTGCTGCCGAAGGCATGCGCTTGTCTACGTGCACTGTATCAGAACCTCTCACATACAACCAGACAGCCTGTCTGCTCTTTTTTTTTTTTTCCCTGCTTTTGACATGTTGGTTTTTTTTTTATTTTTTTTGACAGCCAATCACCAGCATTAACACCCCCCCCCCCATGCCTTTCTCCCACTGTTCTTCCGACGCGAACAGGCATCGAACCTAATCAGCGGTTCAGTCATTCGGTTGAGTTTCGTCTCCGGCTAAGGACGAAGGTTTGGACATCCCACTCGTCGCGTTGCTGCCGAAGGCATGCGCTTGTCTACGTGCACTGTATCAGAACCTCTCACATACAACCAGACATGGCCTGTCTCTGTTTTTTTTTTTCCTCCCTGCTTATGACACATGTTTTTTTTTTTTTTTTTTTGACAGCCAAGCACCACCCCCCCCCCCCCCCCCCCCTCTTCTCTTCACTGTTCTTCCGACGCTAATCAGCATCAAGCTCATCAGTCATTCAGTTTCGTTGTTGAGTCTAAGAGCGAAGAAGCTAAGAAGAAACTAACTAAATGCAGCATTTGTCGTCCCTGCATCCACCAGTGTAGTATTCACTGTTATTTCTATGTGTTTGCCCCTTAGGGGAGTTGCAGCAGCGGGTAGAGATAAAGGCACAGTATCTCCACTTTGTGTCTCGTGAATGTCAGCGGTAACTCTCCTGTACGAAAGTTCACCGTGTTCACCGTCTGCTTTTTATGGTCGTTAATGGTGATTAAACATTGCCAAGGTTCTGGGACAGATCAGTAATAATTAAATAGAAATCATATGCCCCTGCTGTCACTTTTTTTCATTGCTGCCATTATCTAGAGTCTGGTTAATCTCACCTTTGACACAAGTTAATGTTTTGTACCGGGAATTGCCTCCTCTCTCGGTTCTTTAGAGCCCTTTGGGTATTAACTGTGTCGAAGTGGCTGCTGCATATCGGGGAAATTTTTTTTAATCAGCCTGAGCACCTGGTGAACAAACAAACATACAAGCAAGCAAAAAAAAAAGTGCGACCCTGATGACCTTTCATAACCTCGGATCATATTTCGAGGGAGAGTGCATGTCTAAAATGGGGCCTCTAAACATTTTGTATATCAGTTTATATCCATTAGCTCATGTGTAATGCTGCAAGTAATAGTTGATTGTTTGATAACCCATTAATGCTTCTTGATTAATTGATTAATTGTTAATAATTTTATTTATACTGATATTATGAAGTAAAGTCAAGCGGTTAGGTGTTGTTAAGTGACAGTGCAGCACTGGTTGTTTTTTTGGGGGGGGGGGGGTGGCTCTTTCTGAAAAGTTACATAGATTTTTGTGAATTGTTGTCAACAACAGTGGAGAACTGTTCACTGTAGATGCTATGAAGAGTGTAACACATGTGGCCAAATTGGGACGAGGGGGGGCTTCAAATAAAGGGAAGTTCTCAAAAATGGGTGAGACCCAGGTTTTATGCTTTATGCAGCAAAGAATAAAGCAGACAAACAACCGATAGGCTGCGGTCCTGGGTTACTTCGTTAGCTATGCATTTGCGGTGAGCGCGCTCCCGCCACTCTGGGGGGTTCGAGCTATTGTGACGCGATGGTGGAGGGCTGCATTAAAATTATGTGTGTGTGTGTTTGATGTGTGCGTGTGTGTGGTGTTCTTTAAGCAAAGATGCCATGTCAGACGCCCGACTTAAGTCACACTTCCTCGGCCGCCGTCTTCCCCGAGACGAAGCGGCGCGTAGTCAGAAAACAGGGGAGGATAATTGGCCCCTCAGGGATCGGCGCTGACGTCACGAGAGCCAGCGGAGCACGGGGGCCGCTCTCAATACAAACACACTGTAGCATGCACATACAACACAGGCGTGTGTGTTTGTAACATACATTCACATTAAAGATACGCACTCAGAAAGTATTTCTGTGTTTGTTAACTTTGCAAGTGATAGATTATAGTGAGTCAATGGATCCGTTGTGTTTGGAGGATAAAGCTGGAAGATTCAGTTTTTCCCTGAAAACGATGAATTGATCCTACAAAAATAGCCATAATGTTGCATCGGGTTGACATGTTGCGTTGCAGTAGTGATCGCGGGCGTTGTAGTTTTGTTTTTATTTTTTTCTCCATCCTGTGTTTGCGTTCGTGCTGCTCAGAAATACTCAGATGCCTAAATTACTCCTGTTTGGTTTTGGTTTTACAAAGAAGTATAATAACCAGCCTCAGAACATAACTGAGGCTTTTTAGAAAAAAAAAGAATTTGTGATCTGTATTTTATATATATATATATATATATATATATATATATATATATATATATAAAAATTATATATTCATTGGATTCCTTGAATAAGAAAAATACAGATTAAAACCCTGCCTAATCCTTCTAATCCTTTTGTTTTATTTCTTACATGGTATAAAACCGGGGGCAGTTTTGCGACTTATACAGAGGGTCGCTCAAAAGCTTCCCCATCTTACTGCATGGATTTCTAAATGCGTTGGGTTCTGCTGTCCATTTCTCTCCATCCTCAGTGGAAACTGAAACCGTGACGCCGTTATTGCATCACCATCCGTCAGCACAGTAGGCGCGGGGAAGGGTTTTGAAATCGTTGGGTCTCGGGGGCTGCGGGGCTGCGGTCAAGCTCCCGGCACCGCGGTTCTCTTCACCTTCCTCCCGGCGCATGTTGAGCGGGAGACTGTGCGGCCGGCTCCCGTTCAGTGAGGTGGATGATCTGCTTTCCCCGCTGGCCTCATTTCCACAAGGCTCGGCGCGTCCCTGCTGGAAAACCACATGTCCAGATCGCCATAGCGGACCAGAAGGACTCGCCGGTCCTCAGGATGTTCCAATATGGCCTCCAGGGGAGGGTTTCTTTACCTTTGCGAGCCCATGATCATTTTTCAGGTTGACAAAATCTGACCATCTCCTAGTGGCAGCAAGTTGAGGGCTGTATTATGAATTTGAATATGCATACTTATTTTGTGGGGCTACAGCTAACGGTTATTTTCACTTCCAGCGTTTGTTCAATTAACCAGTCAAAAATGCCCATTGCAATTTTCCCAGAGAAGCGAAGAGAAGCAAGTCCTTACATCAGAGGAACAATTATACAATATCTAAAATAATATCTATCAAATAATAGATCAGAATCCCTGCATATGAATTTCATGTTTATTGATTAATCAATAAAAACAGTCTCTGGCTGCAGTTTTGCCTGCGCGAGGATTTGCTGCTTTTCTGTGCCATAAATGTGAATAAAATGTGCATATGGCAAAACATATTATATTAGAATATTTCTCTGGGTTTGGGACTGCTCTGGGAAGTTTCAATGAGTATTCTTTTTTTTGGACATGTCATAGGTTTAAGGATTAATCAAATAATAATCTGCAGTAAAATTGATGACTAGTCATTAGCCGCAGCTCTACAATGCATATCAGTATATCATTCTTCTCCTGTAAAGTCCTTTTTGTTTTTTCTTATAATATCGGCTCTAGAGGAAACCCTCTGTTCCTGTGTCCGTCTCAGAAAGCACCTGATGTCATAATAATGCAAAGTTAATGTGAGCTCAGTGGCCTGGACAAACACATCATGACGACTCAGTCCCCATAAGTTAAATTTTTAATGGGTGCTTGCTGCTGTGGGTTATACGTGCCCCCCCCCCTTTCTGGTGTAAATGGTATGTTCCTCTCGATGGGACAGCCATAGCCCCCCCCCCTCCTCCCTACACTCCACTTCCCCTCCTCTTCCTCCAAAGCCCTGTACACCCCACCCGGTGTCAGGGGGGGATCAGCTGTGCCAGTCCCGGCAGGCCACACACACACACACACACACACACACGGCTCGCTGGCTGGCAAACAAAGCCACTGGCACTGCCAACGAAGACGAGCCATGCCTCCGCTCTTCTCACGTCGCCGTGAGGGGAAGGCATGACACCACTGTTGTCGCCTTCCCCCGTCAGAAAGACGACAGGTTTCTTTTTTGTTTTGTTTTTTTTGTAACAGAACAGGAGTCAGCCTCGGCGTATAGTGGAAGATATATATGTATATAATTTTTAAAAAATCTCTTGCTGCTGATGAGTTGAGATGCTGGCGGAACGCAGGGAGAACGGCAGGTAGGGGGAAACCATCATCATCATCATCAGCTGGGTGCTGAGCCTGTCTCCGCGGCGACCGGTTTGTTAGCAGATATCTGGCGAGGCTGACCTCGGATGTATGCATGTTTGGTGTTGCTGTTATTGATATAAAAAAAAAAAGATTGCCTCTCGGCATCAGTGCCAGGCTCATTTACATGTTACTTAACATTTAAGCTGTCTGGTAGACACTCCCAACTGAGTTCAGTTGTGTAATAAGCTCCGATTGCCGTTATTGCCACCACCAGGCAGTGAGGTTGGAAAACAGTCGGAGCTATTGTATCTGTGACCGAATACCCCGATGTCTCCAGAGTTATCGTGTGCAGGATAAAAAAGAAGCCTGGACTTGCTGAGACCGTGTTGAACTTTGCACAACAAGTGTGACGATCGGAAAACTGTTGGCCATTTATTCGGCTGACATTTGAATACTTCCGTGAAATGTCTTAAGCCTTTTTATTCATTGCAGATCCATGGCCACAGCATAGGAAATCTTTGGCTGTAGCTTGCCTGTGTATGCAGTAGCACTGAATTGTTCCTGAAATATTTTGCTTAAGAGTGCCAAGAGAGTGCCTTTTTAAAAAACAAAAAGTTGAATCATCTAGCTGCAAACTGGTGAAATGAAGGAGCACATTTCACAGGTCACTGCGTCCACCCCCCCTTTAACTAGCAGAGATAAGGGAATTAGAGATGTTGAATTCTTCAGAGCTCAAATTTAGGAATATTTAGTGGCTCCTTTACAAGTAGCAAATGAATGGCTCATGACCGAGATGAAAGTGAGGATGGAGACGTAGGCATTATCTGAGGGAAGAGGAGAGAAGGAAAACATTTCAAAGACCCTCTTCAGAAAAAGGACGAGGTCAGAACCTAGTATGTGACTGTTTCGCCATTTATCTGTTCGCTTCTCATCTACTGTCTGTGCTCACATAGAGTGTAATTTAATGCAGCCAAATTCCCCACAAAGCTCTTCCCATTTCCATGTTTTCTGTTGTCAGACAACGAAACCAGAATGAAATTTTGACTGAAACTTGGCTAAGACGACACATTAAAAAGAAGACACTTCGACACCATTTCCAAGCTGCTGCCCTGCTGCTAAAATCCTGATTTTAAAACCGCGACGTCGTTGTCGACATGCAACTTAAAGATAATAGCTGTGCTGTGATTTCTCCTGTATTTACTCGTAAAGTGATCACACAGAGAGAAAGCTAGTAGCACATTCATGTCGTCACCTGCCGTGTGGTCAGTTTAATGAGATACATAGAGAGGTGTGTCAGTGGAGGGAAAGCCACACAAGGTTTGTCCAAAAAGTTGCTAGATTTTTTGCTAGTGGTTTTGCTAAGTGTTTTTGTCAAGAAAAGTTGTTAAAGGGGTCTGAAAAGTCGTTAAATCTAGCGATGATGTCGCTAAGTTGGCAACACTGCCTGTAAATGCCCCCTGATGACTTAATAGAAACTGTCTACGCCAGTTCTTTTTGGATTAGCAGCGGCCGATGTGGAAACTCCAACACCCGACCAATGGCGTCACTTCGCTCAGCGTTCAGCTGACTAGTGGTGTAACTTTATTAATCATTCAGTCCTTCATGGACATTTTCATTTATAGGGTTGACCCCACTGTTGTGGCCAAGCCACAAATACATAATCAAGCTAAAAATAGCAGAGAATACCTGGTGCACATGAGGTGGTAGGTTACCTTAGGGGTGGAGTTGTACGGGTGGAATGGAAGGTATCGTTGTGGATGCTACGTACATGTAAAAGGGCAAAATTGTGGAAATTTGTGACATTAAAGTTGTGATTTAACATATATTCCCTCTAATATTTTGTAATTATGTAATACTGTTTTGTAATAATGGTTGTTGATGGTCAGCAATTTTCTATTGGATCCACTTGTCTTGTTGTCACGAATACATTACTGAAAAAACACTGGTGGGGCGACGTTACTCTTTGAGCCGCTGCCCCTCAACGTTCGCTGTTCACAACGCTGAGTGTTTATCCACCAAAACAGCTGGCAGATGCAACAGGTAGAATTAAATCGGTGAGTGGCGGTGGCGGCGGCTTGGGATGATGACGCCTCAGGTGTTGTTTACCGAGTGCCTCTACAAATATTGTCGGGGGGGTCGACTCCGGTCCTGCCTGAACTCGTTTGACCCGCCGATCATTTCCTGCCCTTGTGGCTCTTGTTACACTCACACAGGTCGGGCATTAGCCACTAATCTAAAACATGCTGCAGCAGTTAGGAGCCGCTTCATTGTGACTTTATCACTCTTAATCCTTTTTGATGCGCCAAGTAATTTTATATTGAGAGATGCCAGAGGTATTTCGTATATATCTGAGAGGTGGGTTATGTGTCACATGGGGTTTCCAGAGGACGCCACTTAGCACCTGCAGTCAAAATGCACCAACTTTTGGCTGGAGGCTGGCGCTGGATTCGTCTTTTTAACTTTCTGCAAATTTGCATTTTGTTTTCACAAGTTTTTATGTTTTATCTAGCTCCTGTCAACCCAAGTACTCCTCCCCCCCGACGGGGCACGGTAGCTTCCACCTACCCCTGTAAACTGTCAGACGGGAGACATTTCGGTGATTACATCACTTTCTCCAGAGGAACAACCACACAAGCCTTTGAAGAGTCGGGCTCTTCCAGAGCACTGGCTGCTTTCATCTCCTGGGAGTTGCCGCTGACTCCGGGAGATGCTCATTGAAGCTGGCGTCCGCTTAAAAAAAAAAAAAAAAAAAAAAAAAAGAGTGCTTTGAAAAAAAGACTGGAGGGCCAAGAGAGACAAGCTACGTCCCCGCTGCCTGGGAGTCAACGTTCCATTGATGCCGCCGACTTTTCTTTGCCTGGGTCAAGAAAAGACAGGGGTTCGAGGTCATTGAGGTCATCGAGGTCATCGCAAGATCAGGGATGCGCCACACAAAAAAAAGCATCACTAGCTCTAAGTTGGTGATCGCTTTGGACGAAGTCGGCGCTGCGGGGTCCCATTCCCCCTCGAAGCTACCATCTAAGTCCTCCCCGTTTTATCTCCGCTCCCTGAGGTCGATGGGCTACTGTCAGCCCACATAGGTGGACCGCGCCGCATGCTAATTCACGCCGGGGCAGAGCGACGCCGGGGTCGCTAAACTCGTTTCGGCCACATAGGGCAATGAAATCGGGGACAAAGCGAGCGGCCGCGCTTGACGTAGTGGCGTCGCGTGGCGAGTTGGGCCAGGGATCTGGAACTAATAATAATAATCATCATCATCATCATCAAATTTTCCACTGATGATGAGGCTTCCATGTCCTCTGTCATCATGATGTGACTCGTTAGCAACCTGGTTATCACCCAAACAAACGGAGTCAAACAAGAAGCGATGCCGTCCTCCGGCTGCGTCGTACTCGGGTGCATGTGCCCACACACCTGAACGGTCAGGTTCACTTGTTGAAGACCGACGGGGCGCCGAACCCTCCACCCGCCGCTCGGAGCATCGAAACCTCCTCCTTTGCAGAAGACTGGAAAGGCGGAGACTCGCCGTTTCCCCTCCGGACGAGGCTTCAAGGACTCACTAAAATTAAAAAAAAAAAGCTGTGCTCCTCTCTGAGATATTAATAGTGTAAAGCTGCGCCGGGACAGCAGTCCTTGGTTCAGCCAGAGTTCATTTTCAGCATCATCGTCCAGCTTTCGGTTCCCGACGGCACTCGGGGGGCCGAGTGCTGAAAGGGAGGCAGGACAAAAGTCTGCCATTTGCTCGCCGCTCGCCGAGTAGGTGGCGTGAGCAGTAATCCGGCACTCGTCCGTGCATCACCCGCCCTTTTTGATTTTTTTTCCAGCTCGGCCGTGTGCTGAATCGTATGACATGTGTTTGCCCTGGTTTGCGGCCCCCCGGGGGGTCGGGGGGGGGGGCTCCGCTGGCTCCTCTAGGGGCCCCCGCTGGGCCCCCGCCGGGTGCCAACACCGCCGTTTTCAGTCTGCCTCAGTGACTCTCTGTTACGCGGGGGCCCGGTACGACAGTGTTAACAGTCCAGCATTGTTTCGGGATGAATGCAGGCTTTGATCAGCGTGGAGGATATGTTACAGTACGAAAAATAATAATAGACGGGCTGCTTCAGCCCGAGCGCGGCTCACAGGATGACTATAGTTTAATAACATTAAAAAATTAATTTACGGTTACAGGGTATTAAAAAACACTGTACTTACCGAAGTTATCACGGAGGTCGCAGAGCACGACAACAACAAAAAAGAAAACACCAGCGGCCGGACGTAACTTGATTTGGTGCTAGAATGGAGGCGAACGCCGACATCATTACGAGAGAAAATCCATGGCAGCTCACGCTAACTTCACGGTTCAGTCTCAACCCGCCGTATTTGCTGCAATTGCGTGTGCAGCTTTTTATTTTCCTGTGCAACAACGTGTTTATTACTGACATCATCGAGTTGGCTTGTTTTCTCCGAACAAAGCTAAACTTTTCACGGCAACGTAATTTTTTTAATTTAAATTTTTTTTTTAACGTTCTGTCGGACCTTTTTTGGTGTTGCCTTTATGTTCCCGGAAACACAGCCTTTATTAGGAACAGGATCTTTACAAAATAAGATCCAGAGCCACCCCCCCCCGAAAACTGTTTCTTATTTCTTCCACGCGAATAATGGGATAAATCGGTTTCCTGCGTCCTGACGCATCTCTTGTCGTAAATTATGTATTAACCAGATGAAAGCGGGAAACGACTGGCTCTCTCAGAAACATCTTCTTTGCTGGGTGATTTTGCCCCACTGCTGCCATAACCCCCCGCCCCCCCCTTAATCTCAGTAAGCCAAATATTATGTTTTCTGTGATAATTTCTTGACAGTAGCAAAGGCCGCTCAAGCTGGAGTACCTCCGCTATAAAACACTGTGGGAAAGCCCCTGAGATCCCATTCGTAAAAAGGCCAAATAAGGTTTTGTGCGTAGGGAGCTGCAGCTTTCAACCTGTGATCAAGGTTTTCCTCTTTATGTATTCATGTCAGTATTTATGCCAGGAGGCAGCAGTGTCATTATTCAGGATGAAGTAACAAAGCATTGCAAGTTGGAATCGGGATCTTTTTTTCTTTTTTTTTTAATTCATTCATTCATTTTAAAAAAATTCTCCGTGTCTCAGTTGATGTCGCTCACCGATGCGATTTCCAAACTCTCCAAACTAACCTCAGCCTTTGCCTGCTTCCTCTACAACCCCCCCACCCCACCCCGCCCCCACATCGTAGTGAAACTTGCAGCTTCGAACATTGACTCAGGAACCCCAGCCCAGTGGGCTGGATATTTATAAACCGGCCACAGGCCAACAACTTCTGCTTCTGGAGTCTCAAATTTATTTATTTATTTATTTTCACATCCAGTGAGATTTTCTCCCTGACCGGTCGCTGTTATTTATTTATTTCTTTTTCCCCCCAACAGGCTTAGTTGTCTGCGGCTCGGCCCGAGTTTTCCGCTTAGGCCAGCATCTGAGGCCGGGCCTTTCCGCTTTGTAACACCCCCCCCCCCCCATGCTGCTGGTGTGCAGGCTTTGCTGAAAGTGCAGTAGATCTGTGGCATTTTACCTCGAAGCCCCGGCTGGTTATATATATGTATCTATATATCTATATATAGATATATAGATACACATATATGAACCTCTTTGTTTTACCAGCGCCGATGCTCTTCCCGTTCTCCTCCGTGTCTGTTATTTATTTACGATCGGGACACATAGCTGGAGGTGGATCCTTTAATGGCAATGATTAGAAGCGAGGGCCGAACAACTTAGAAAGGGGAAGAACGTCGGGTGCCGATCGCAGTAACGGCAGCCGACCCTCGCTCCCATCAACGTACCCTCGGCAAGGGTAAAAAAAAAAACGTAATCGGTCCCCGTGGCTCACTGACGAACTTTGATTTACGCCGACAGAAGAGTCAGCCGTCGTTCAGTGGGTCCTCAACTATTTGGAAAACAACTTTCAGCGACGGATATGGGAAAAGTAGATTTCCTGCATTGTGCAATTTCCCTCTCTGGGCGTCAATAGCTGCCGACTCGGTGTCTGACGTGAGTGGTAAAGAGGGCAGCAGCCATTTTACCCTGAGAGCAAAACCTGAACCCACTGAACTGTTAATTGGGTGGGGTTCCTCAGACAGTGGGTTTTACAGTGTTGTTTGTTGATTACGAGCTTCTCTGTTGGCTCACGTCAAAGGTAAACAAAAACAAACCATATAAATAATATATTTTTTTTTTACTTCAAATATTTGAACTAAACCTTTTTTAAAGTTCGGTCTAAACATTTTAAAGCCTCCCTCGGCGGCGTAAGTCATTCAGACTCCGCCTTGTAACTTCCTGTGGCTGAAAAAGACCTTTATGCTCCGCAGTCACTTCCTTTTTTTTAATAAAAGTAGTGAAAGGGAAGCCGTGGTGTGATATCAGTCAGTTCATAGCTTTAAGCAATTTCAGTGTGCCTGCAGCATGATGAAGTGACAAAGATCCATGTACATCCAATTCTTCTTTTAATTTTATTTATTTATTTATATTTACCGCAATGGTCAATGGCTGAGTTCTCCCCAACACATATTACGGAATAAACGAGAATTCAACAATAAATGTGATCGCTATGATTTATGACTGGCCCATCTTTAAAAAACAAACCCCAAAAACCCCGAAATCTCCCGTTGCACGGCCAACAGTCTTTTATCGGCCGCAGCAGGCAGGGTTATAATTTCCTTGTTTTGGAAGGACACATATGTGCTGTAGGGGTTTTCGCCCAGCGCCTTATCTCAGACAGGCAGAGCCGGTAATTAGCCAGAGCCGAATTTGCGGAGCATATCGCCGCCAACACAGGCTGTATTGTAAATGTCAAACCTAGATTAATCCAACATTCTACCTGTATTTGTTTATTTATCTATATTTTTTGAAATTATGAAATTTTCCCTTTCAAATTCTGGAAAAAAAAAAGTAGAAGCCCGAAGCACCGATGCGACAGAACTGATTGTGTAACTCGAGAGCACGATCGCGGCAGCAACAGTTGGGGTTTTGTTTGAAAAGGGTCCCGGTTCGGCGATCGGCTGCACTTCCTGTTTCGTTCCGAGGCCAAGAGCTATCCAGGCGAAGGGCTTGGATCCCTAAAAAACCCCAGAAAAAAACCCGAAAATGCATTTATACCCTTCATGGGCGATGTCGGTCACCTCAGCTAAAAGTGTATAAAACATATTTGTGGTTTTAAGTGGGAGGCCGAGGGGACGGGGGCCCTGCGGCGTAGGCAAAAGACGAGCTACCGGGGTCTAGAGTAATTGTGTTAGCGCCACATCTGCCTCGTTCCTGGGGGTCGGGGACAATGCTTGGAGGCTTCCTCGCGGTGCCCTGCCTCCGCCGTTGTGTTGCTCTTCACGCTCTCGCCGTTGGGGTTAGGGATGGGGGTTAGGGCAGCGTGCTTATGGGAAGGAGATGACGAGGGTCGGGGGGTGATAGATCTGGGTTCGTTGGGACGCCAGCTGTGGAAGAGCAGACCTTGAGTGAGGAAATGTGCACCTGGTAATTGCCCCGTAAATATTGTGTGTATAATGAATCCAGAATTGAGCTCAGCTAAAAGTTTCTCCTTCGTGCCAGATAAGTTACCGTTACAGATTGACTGATTGGCTGACAACATAATTGGAAATGATCATATCAGCCAAAACATTTCAGTAAAAATGTGTTTGACAGAAGCACAAGAATAGAAAACTTGTTCTCGGTCATTGTTCGCAACGAGAGAGAGGAAATGAGCAGAGCGGGCGGTGCCGAGCGGCGTCCTTGGCCACGCCGTCCGAAACCGGCAGTCTTCTGGCACGTCCTCGCCGTCCATGGACCCCAATCGAATTTTCTATGTGGCTGACAGATGGAGGAGCCTGCCAAGGGGGAGTTAGCCTGCTCAGAGCCCCCCCGCTGGCGCTGGAGGGCGGTTGGCTTGGATCCAGGTCTGTTTAGGGCTTCGCGTAAGTGGGAAGGAAAAGATACTTTCCGACTTTCCGAATCCCTCGGAGCGAGGAAGTAGGAGCGGAACGTTACGTTGGTTCACCTGCTAGAAACCATGTCAAGAGAAACTACCTGCAATACACATCAATTTACAGTTATGCTTTCCGCAATCGACTGTTTGAAAATGCAGGTTTGGACCCAGGCAGTGTGTGTGGAGCAGCTCCACGGGCAGCGAGTTGTGCTTTTCGTGTCATGTCGGGGGGGGGGCAGTTGATGGTGCACATGAACCATGGGCTGCACAGAAAGTGTCAGAACAGCCCCTCCATGGCTTCACTAGCATTTTTGAACTTGGTAGGTGTTGAATTTTTGAGCTCCTGCCTGGTTCGCTGCATTAATTAGTTATTAGATGATCATCTCAGGCTTCTGTCAGCTTCAATAGAAGGTAGGAACTGAAGGGAACGAGATGAGACCGTGGCTTTAAACTGAAACGTTTGCTTTCCCGCAGGCATCAAAACAATCTATTAAACACAGTGACTCCTTTTCGTTCATTTCCTTTTTCCTCCTCTTAAAGGTGGGTCCTAATGTCATGTATCCTCCCAGGAAGTGATCAGATTATTATGAGACAGCCACTTCCTTAAAAAAAAAAAGGGAATTCAGATTTGTGCCCTGATAAATCAGATTGTCAGATCTTTAATTAGGTTTATTTTTTAATCTAAAGGGCAGGAACTACTTTGTCAGTGTCTTGAGTGAACGTAAAGCGCTGTGCAGAGGGTTGGCTTTGGCTGCAGCTCGCACCAATGTGGGTCCACAGGTTCACGGGGAGCGTAACTAAGGTCCAGGCGTTCATAATATATATATACAATATATATAACCTGACTCTCAGATGTAAACGAAATCCCGTCATTTGAGAAATCACGCAAATGGAAAGCCAGTGGTTTTGAGCTGCTAATGTTCGAAAAAAAAGAACGAGCTGGCAGCTGGTAAATAATCCCCCTTCACGGGGTTTAAAGAGTCCAGTGGTCAGAGCAATGGCGGCCTCATCACGGGTGTAACGGCGGGGCCACGGCGACCCACGGTGGAGAACGATGCAAGGGGACAGGACGGGGGGATGGGGGGACGGGGGGGGCAAAGTTTTCCTCCGTGTCATATACAGCAAAACACTGTGTTCATTTTCCAAAACGATGTCCCACGTATCTAGAGCCTCTCATGCCACAGCGTGGGGGGAAAACCGAATGGGAAACAAACAAAACAAAACAAAAACCAAAATAAGCTTTTCCTCCAGTTCGATCACCGGTACGACTCCGTGCCTTTGAGCAAGGTGCGGCGTGCAGTCCGGCTGCCGAAGCTCATATCAAGATGGACGAGCATCTCTGTCACCATTTTAATTTAAAAAAAAAAATCTATCAGAGGATGTTTATCTGAGTCGTGTGTAGGTTTTCGCAGCTCAGCGGAGTCTCCTAGCAACCATCCTAAAGCCATTCAGGGAAGGATCGGATGTGTGGAAAATGATTGGCTAAATATAAAACGACCACGCTGTAAATGGAGGGGGAGAGAGAGAGAGATGGCGAATGAATACAGTGTGAAGTGAACTGGCCAGAGAAACCCAGTAACCTGAACTCGGGGCAGTCTGGACTCCGACTGAGGCACAAGCCTTCAGGCCGAGACGCGATCGGATCTGTTGGTCCCAACGAAACCGTTGTTATTTATCAGCCGCTCATTTAAATGTCTGTGTAAAATAAGCAATAAGCTACTTTTTTTTTAATGAAACTTTTTTTTTTTTTTTTAAATTTTATAACAAATGTCTCAGAGAAACAGCATTTAAGAGGAAACAAGGAAACAAAACCAAGTGATGCCGCCTTTCGATGCATTTACTTCTTATACAAAACAAAAAAACCCAAAACATATACAAAAGTATTAATGCTGGATACAGGTGACAGTTTCTCAGGGTAGGATGAACCGGACTGATCGATCAGATTTATTCAAATGACCGTTTGAGCCAGAAGAGGCACAAAAAGATTTTACTGCTTATGTTTTACTACTATGTGGTTTACAAAGAGCTGAGGACTCTTAATGGAGTTTGTAGGAGGAGAGTTGCGTCACCTGAGAGATATTTTTGTGTTTTTTATGGTGATTTTGTTACATGTTCTCATTGTTATTTTGTTATCTAACTTCTTAGCGGCGCCGGTGATGTAAATCACATTTCTCAGCTTTCCCACTGAGGCAGGTTGGTTGGTTTGAGTTTTTACAACAATGGTGCTGCTGTGATTTCGATGTGCTTTTGGTGGAGACACTAAAACGAAAATTTCAAAGTTTGAAGACAAGCAGCCAAACAATTCACCGTTTAACCTAAAAGAAATTATGATTTGAATCAGAATCTCTGGTGAAAAAAAAAAAAAAAAAGAGGTAAACAAGAGAAGGAATCTGCTCCAGTGGTTTATTCATTTATTTTTTTTTTTTCCGTGACACTTGACACTGCGGATACAGTTGAGTAGGCATCGAAAAGGTTTTGAGATTTGATAAGTTCAAGTGTCGAACTGCCTCGAGACATGTAATGACCCCCCCTCCCCTCCATCCGCAGGGCTGCCTTTGCCCTGACAAAGCCGCTCAAGATGAACATGGTGAAGCGGATCATGGGGCGGCCGAGGCAGGAGGAGTGCAGCCCCCAGGACAACGCGCTGGGCCTGATGCACCTGCGGCGCCTGTTCTCCGAGCTGTGCCACCCCCCTCGCCACATGACCCAGAAGGAGCAGGAGGAGAAGCTCTACATGATGCTGCCTGTGTTTAACAGGGTGAGTCGCAACCCGGGGGCGGCACACAACGCCCCCGACATCAAGGGCCTGATGTATGATATAGATGGACCGTTCTGATCCCAGTGGACGAGATTTCACCTGCCAACTATTTGGGATTCAGATCCTGTGGTTAACAGGTTGTTTCCGTGTCATATTTTGTAGTTAAATATTATGGAAATAGGCTGTTTGACTTTCTGACTTTATTGCTGAGGCTCAGCTAAACACAGCACAGGGAGATAGATACATGTATCTACTGCATCGCCACCATGTAAATGATCAAACTGCCGTATATATAATCATACTGTATCATCACCTCTAGTAGTGAAGACACTGAATTAAATCTTGAGCTCCTTGATGATCACTGGGAACAGCCTGGTACCAAAGTACCCTCCCCCCAGGAAAAAAAAGTTTAAAAAATAAATAAATAGATTTGACACAGCGAATATTGTCTAACGCACATCTGGCAGATAGGTCCGTGGGAGAAGGAAGTCACGCAGATGTGGCGAACTCCCACACACTGGCAGCGCCAGGTTTTAATTGAAGAGCAACAACGACAGCAGCGACAACATCGTCTCAAAACTTGAGCCACAGGCTGCATCAAAAAAAAAAAAAAAAGAACTGAAATCATAAATTTCTGAGATGAAAAATCTTCATTTTCAGTAACAGACAAACTGTGGATGAGCAATGTCTCAGCAAGCTTAGGATCCTCAGAACATAATAGAATCTACCCGAAATAGAAAGAAGTCCTTTATTTTGTCTGTGTCACATCACGAATTAGAGTTTAATGGTCGCTGGACCAGACAGATCACATGTGAAGCTTGACTAGACTTAGAATGAAGGTAATTCAGTTGTATTTTTGTTGCATCATAATAATGATAATAAAGCAGAATCAAACACATGAAAAATCTCTGGCATACAGTGAAATCCAGATAGTTTCATACTGATGAATCCTTTGTCTTTAATGATTCATCATTTACTCTAGAAAATATCAAACTATAGTGATAATCACCCCAAATAGCTTTTTTTCCAAACAAGTATATAATACAAAATAATCTAAAATGTATAATGGAAAAAGTAATGTACTGAAATGACGTAAAAAGCTGCAAATCCTCACATTGTGAAGTTGAATTTGTGGATGTTTGTCATTTTTGTTTGATAATCATTTAATTTTCTCCAGTAATTTACCAAAATTGTTCTGATCAAGTTTCTGTTGATTGACTAATTTATTGTAGATGACTCATTCCAGAAATCAGAAACACATGCAAATTGGACTATTGACGACCAACTGAAATGCATAAACCAGTTCTATAGTTTATGAAATGCTTTGATGCAGAAAGGCTGAATGGGAAGTCAAACAAGGGAGCTTTAAACGGTAATAACCATAGATTAATATAACATCAGAGTGTAAGTGTGTTTAATCAACAAAGCAGCGAATGCAGGACCCAGTAAATGGGTTTTTATATCTGCAGTCATTTTTTTTCCCCCCATTGCAATGATAGAGTGGCACACCTCTGTTTCGCGCCCGTTGCCGTCGGCAGCCGCCGTCGAGTGTTCCTCGTCAGACTGGAGTGTTTCACCGAGGGCCTCTTGATTTGCAGCCGATTTGCTCATGGGCGACGTGAGTGTCGTGTCAGGGGTGCTGGGGCTTTCCACGTCTAACTGCTCTAGTGTCGGATTTTGCTGGACAAATACAAAACCCAAGATTAGCCGTCGTTTAGTGAAGCGCGGTTTATCTTTGACCTGCTCTCCCAGAGGCTGCAGTGTCAACTGTGGCTGTAAGATTAGAACTTGCCAGGGGGAAAAAAAAAACCAAAAAACCCAAAGATGTTAGCCAGGGAACCTCCACCCTGATGGTTACTGTTTGTCCCTGCTCGACAAAAAGGAACCACAAGCTTTATAGCGAATAATAGACCATTTATTAGAAATTATTTCCATTAAAGAAATCATCAGCAAACACTTTAGATAAATAAATGTCTGATTCAGCTCCACTTGTTATAGAGGTATTACGTTTCCTCTTTTTTTATCTCAGGGTGACATTATCAACAGGTCTGTTTTCCCTTTACTCCGTTTCCTCCTTCCTGTTTAAACTAAAGCCGATCTGCTTTCCCTCAGGTCTTTGGGAACGCTCCGCCCAGCAGCATGACGGAGAAGTTCTCCGACCTGCTGCAGTTCACCACCCAGGTCTCGCGACTCATGGTGACCGAGATCAGGCGGAGAGCCTCCAATAAATCCACAGGTGAGCCCCCCCCCCCACCGAAAGGGTCGATTTAAGACGGTAATGAATGTAAACGGGTAGTACTTAAAAAAAAATCGACTCGTCATTTCATTGGCGCCGGCGCAGTTGTTTCCTGTGACCAGTTTTCCTCTTGTTACTAAGATGATCGACTTCTTACCTTTTGGCCAGTGTTTGCCGGGTTGATCCTTTGGCTTTGCTAATAACAACGAAGACATTGGAAGGGATTTTTATTTCCCTTTACTCCTTTCATTACATTTGATTTTGGCCACTTCTATACGAATTTTATAAAAAAAAATAGGAAGGAGCATTATTTCATCTCTCAGGAACGATGTCTCTCTTATCACACAGCTGATTAAAACGAACAATTTTTTCCCGTTGAAAACGAACCTTCCACTGTTGCCAGCTCAGTAGATTTCGCTGTAGAAAGGGAATCGACGCGTGGTGTCCCTAATCTGACGCGAGGGCTGGTCCTCCGCTAACGGCAAAGCAGCAGCATCTCCTCAAAGCCTTGACAGTTGCGGCAGCTTTGACTGTGGCTTCCCCGCAGGAAAGATGCTAAACGGACTGAAAGGCATTTACACACAGAGCGACCTCCAGCTCTTCGCGTCTAACTTCCCTCTCTTTATCACCTTTCGTTATCTCTCTCTCGTCTTCTGCCGCCGTGTCTGTGTGATGCTTTTTTTTTGAGGAGCTCTGAAGTTGCAACAGCTCCAGCTGGTAACCAGAGTCGCTCGTCAGCTCAGGCTTTAGAGCAACTCCGTGATAATCTGCTCAGAGCTGATTTTTGAACTGCTGGACGAGCCGATCGTTTAATTTATTCATAATACGAAGGAAAAGATTCCCAAAATCTCAATTTACTGCTAAACAATGACAATGATACTGAGTTACAAAGGCAGTAGTGATTGAGGGGACAAATGTTGGACAAAGCGCTGGTGTATTTCTCAAAAATGGCTGTTTCCATGGTTGGAGATGAGTCCGAGCCATTTAGAGCCTTTGTAGTTGGTAATAAAGATGATGAGTCAGACAGACTGGAACATTATAAAAATGGTCCTAGTTTGCGGTCGGTTGCTGCTAATCACTGCTTCTGTTGCATTAACTAAACTAAATAAAAACTCGTTACATGCAGTTTGTCCCTATTCTTTGATGAAGGAGCAAAGTTTATTTTGAAGAATTGCTGCAGCAGAGGCCTGGATGTGCTCAACATTTGCAGCTTCAGCCAAGGCTGGGATCAGACTAAACGAATCTCAGCCCGTTGGCGAAACAATTGTTGCTGTGGCTGGAGGATTTCAAGCTTTGGGTCCGATTATGAGCAGCTACGTGGCATCTGGAGCGCCCCACGGCACCGTGGAGAAAAACTGGCAGGGCAGAAAGTTCTTGTAATGTTTCCTGCCTAGTAAGACGTCTCGTACAAGACCGTCCTTCTCGGTGACCGATAGAAGAATTCCAGGCATGAAGCAATTGGCCTAATCTGACACGGTGACCATCATGAAAGACAAAACCCCCCTAAAAAACCCAAAAACCCAGCGCATGGTTTGATCCCGGCCTAACATCTTAAGTACATTTCAGTTTCTGCTCCCACCGAAACACATCTGTTATCTTCATGCTAACACAACAAATATTAGACAGCGAGTCTTGAGATCGTGATTCTTTAGTTAAAGGCCTGTTCTTTAAAAGTAAAAAACTGAAAAGCAATGAAAAACTTGGCTTGGGAGCAGCACCGTTGGTAGCTGCACAAAGATGCTAGCTAAGTTTGCTAGCTTGAATGGAAATGGTAGCCAGTCAGTCAGATGCGAGGGATAACATGTAGCCTTTAGCCTTATAGTGATTTCCCTGATTGCCTTACTTATCTGCCTTTAATTAAGATGGGATTAGGGCAAAGAACGGCCCCCCTCCCGAACAGAAAAACATCCAACAGGAAGTCTGTGTAGATTCTCAGTCGTCCAGGTCATAGTTATCAAGCAAGAGTTAAGTCCAGGGCGAATCGATGGCCTTGTTAACGACCCAGTTGAGGATAAACACCTGGGTATCCCCACCGGTCCGTCAGAACTTGAAGGAGCTTCTCGGACGAGAGCAGAAACGTTTCCAGTCACCCTTGGTTTAATTCTTTTTGGATCCAACGTGAAGCCGATGTCGGCCTGATTGATGGATCAAAAGCAAAATGGCCGTTCAGGTCGACTGTCTGGTTGATTCTCCGAGGCCCAGAAGTCATTTAAAGATTCACATTAAAATTGGATACAGGCCAATGTCCATTCACAAGTACTGAGCAAATGGCTTATATGGAGGACACGTGTCG
>CM029115.1:25730337-25755337 GCA_016859345.1 Istiophorus platypterus
TATTATTTTATAATTCCAATCCGTGTTGTACACTAAACCCCTTTCTTCTGCCCCCCCAACAGAAAACCGTGGACTGCATGACGACCATGTCCGTGCCCTCCACGCTGGTCAAATGCCTCTACCTGTTCTTTGACCTGCCCCACATGGCCGAGGCACCGGTGGGCCCCACCTCGCAGCCGCCGCCGCCGCCGCCACCGCAGCCACCCGCCCAGGACAAGAACCCGGGCCAGGGCCACACCCAGCCGGAGCTGCCCCTGGCTGATCGCCGAGCGCTGCTCCAGAAAGTCTTCGTCCAGGTAAAAAAAAAAAAAAAAAAAGAGGACTGGGCCTGTTGCTCTCCACAGCTGGAAAATATCTAATCAGCTTTCTGCATCTGCCCCATAACCCAGATAAGAATTAACTTCATTTTAAGAGATAAAGCCAGTCAGTGTCCCGTCCTTTTCCGCTCAGATCCTGGTGAAGCTCTGCACCTTCGTGTCTCCGGCGGAGGAGCTGGCCCAGAAGGACGACCTGCAGCTGCTGTTCAGCGCCATCACCTCCTGGTGCCCCCCCCACAACCTGCCGTGGAGGAGGAGCGCCGGGGAGGTGCTCACCACCATCTCCCGGCACGGCCTGAGTGTCAACGTGGTCAAATACATACACGGTGAATGCGGATGTACAGTATGTGTAGGACAATTGTTCACATGTGTGGGTTTATTGGTTATTCACAGGCGGTATCAACATGAATCCTGGATGGTTTTCATTGTGGTTGCGCAGTGGGATAAAGTGTCTATATATAGTTATTAGCCCACCCAAGATGCACCGAAGATCCAAGCAACATCTGAAGTTTATCCAACATATTTTTGGCCACATGAAAAATTGGAAAATTCAGGCTGATCCACAAGTAGTAGCTATAAAAACTTTTTAATGGGAAAATTTGGGCGAAAACAAACGTCTGTCTGTCATGGAGTAACAAAAAACACGTGAAAATACTAGCAAAGTAAATGGAACAGTGGACGGATGTTCTTTAGACAAGCAAATAATTGTGGGCCTTAAAAAAAAACAAAAAAACAATTATTTCACAAGATCTAGATCAAAGACATTGGGAACAGGCAGGAAAGGGATTTTTAAAACATCCAGGTTCGCCCTCTTTGACCAGACTTTAAGGTCTTTTGACAGACCAAAATTTGATGAGTTCTTCCCTCACCCCTCCAACAAGTTTGCTGCAAATTGGTTCCGGTGCCTTATTGAGTAATCCTGCTGACAAAAGAAACAAACCCACAAACAGACACGGCTGTATAACATAGGTTGGTGGAGGTAACGTGAAGAAAATGTGCTCAGCAGCACGCAGACCTCCAACATTGGCCTCCAATGTCAAAGAACATCACACACCAGACTTCAGAGGGAGAAAAATCAAATTCAAAGCAAACGAAAGTAAAGTAAATTTATCGGGTTCTTCCCTGATCTGTGCCCATGTCCTGCCACTAAGTTTGGTGCGATCCGGTTAAGTACTTTTTGCGAGGGGGGGGGGCAGGCAAACAGCCTGGAGGCTCATGTGCTTAAACAAACAAACACACAAACGGAATTAGAGAGATTCTACGGGTATCAGAAAGTTCATAGTAATCTCATTGGCGGGACCACATGGACTCTGCTGTGCTTGCTAGGTTTAAATGGGTTTATTGAGCTTGAGGCTGAACCCGCCGGCAGGCAGACGCTGATGGGCACCGGTCCTGAAGTGAACCAGTCCTCAAACAGCGAGCAGTGAACCGAAGCCCTCGGTTTTAAAGACAGGTTTATGAGTCCGGACCTAAATGCCCCGGCTGAGTCAGACAGTCTGATCTCAGAGGGAGGTTGTTCGGGAGGAAGTGGGGATGGTAAAGGAAGAGGCCGTGCACCCCGCCGGCTTCTCTTTTGACCCCAGGTCTGGACAGGGGTCGGTCTCAAGGTAACGTAAGTTACCCCACCTCCACTGTTTTCATTGTATACATGAAAATACACCTATGTGGATCCTTTTTGTTAGTGATAATAGGGGAAAAAATCGTAGCCTTCCATAGCATGAGAGTTCAGATGCGCTGAAACAAGAAAGACGAGCTGTTAGAGTCTGGGTCAGTAAGGTCTTGTTTCTATTGGAGACCTGACGGAGGCGCAGCTGCTGCTCCTACCTGGGTTGGCATCATACACCTGCGGCGCTGATTTCCAGAGTTGACCATGACAGGATTCGAAGAGCAGCGCGAACCACTTCACAAATGATGCTCTCTCTGGTTACAGAGATTGGGGGGGGGGTATGTTTCAGAGCTAATTAATATTTTGCTCCTGATGCTGATTCCTTTTTCCCTTTTGTAGAACCCCCCCCCCAAAAAAAAAAAACAAAACGTGGTGTTAGTAAACCTAGAGAAAATATGCTTTCAGGATTTCAAATTGCAACATTAAACTTGATTTATAAACTTTCATCATATAGTTTTGGTGATGATTCTCCCTTCAGTGAAAAGAATAATGGAGAGCACACGCTCCTAAAACAAGTTCCTTTAATGAACTGATCCCTGTACGTTCTCTCCTCACACATTCTCCTCTTCCTCACTTATCTACCCCCCCCCACAGAAAAGGAATGCCTGGCCGCGTGCGTTCAGAACATGCAACAGTCTGACGACCTCTCCCCGCTGGAGATCGTCGAGATGTTCGCTGGCCTCTCCTGCTTCCTCAAGGACTCCAGCGACGTGTCGCAGACGCTGCTGGACGATTTCCGGATGTGCCAGGGCTACGCCTTCCTCTCCGACCTCATGCTCAGGTACGGGCCGAATGCCGAGGCCGCGGCGCCCAAGTAGCGCGTCGCATGCGCTCGTTCGTGCGAGCCTCATCTCTCTCTCACTCTCTCTCTCTCTCCGTAATGCAGACTGGAGCAGGCCAAGGAGGACGAATCGAAAGACGCGCTGAAGGACCTGGTCAACCTGGTCACCTGCCTGACCACGTACGGGGTGACGGAGCTGAAACCTGCTGGCCTGACCACGGGGGCCCCCTTCCTACTGCCTGGCTTCGTCCTCCCGCAGCCCTCTGGGAAAGGTGCGTAAAAATGGTAGCGACTGAATTTGCTCGGGGGGGTCGAGGACATGCTGACGGTAAATGTTAAGGGAATGAGGACGTTTCTCTTCCGTTTTCGAGGACACAACCTAGTTTTCTGATCGCAGGCCCCCGCGTCTTAAATCCATAGACCACCACCAACTCGGTTTGCCCAAAGCTCCACAGAAACAAGGGAGGAATTACTTTGTGGAAAAGTATTCATGTACACCCCCCCACCACACACACACACACACACACAGAGCCGCCGTATCTGCCTGTCAGATCCTAATCCCCACAATGACTTTGATGCTCGGCTGATCCCAGTTCAGCTTAACCTGTTGACAGACGCCATGGCAACCCCACTGCCTGTCACACGGCTGGAGAGATGAATGCCCGAAGCCTCCTGCATACAAATAGGCTCTTTGGAGTCCGGAGATGCTTTTTCCGGGGGGGGGGGCTTAGTGAATCGTCTTGGGCTGCATGTTTACTTGTGATTTACTTCTAACTGCCGAAGAACCCCCCACCCCCCACTTCAACTGGTACCCTCTTAGATACTGACAAAAGTCTGCAGAATAGACATGAAAAGCCAAGGGGCCCAAAACAAACAAAGAAACCAGACGCAGAGGGTAAACTTAATTAGTAAAGGTAAAAGCGAATAAATGAAAAGACAACAGCCGCAACCTGGCAGAGGAATCACTTCAATTTCTTGTATCAAATATGTTACAAAGATTTAGTTTTAGAAAATTGTTTTATTCCACTTTCAGCGCCAAATAGACTTTCATTAATTTACAAAATTATCTATTCACTGCATCTAATTCTTTATTTTCAATATTTACTCATGAAAATATAATGTTTTTCTCCATTCATTGGTCTTTGGACTTATTAAGTGTCATTGTTGTGTGTTTGAGTTTTGTCCGGCCTGACTCTTCTGTGTTAAGAATAAAAAACACACACACATGATGAAACGTTTCTGTGTGAGAGACTTTAACACTTGTAGCTGCTGTACATCTGAAAATTTTCCCCCGCAGACAACAAACACATTCTCTCTCACACACACACACACACACACACACACACACACACACACACACACACAAACACACAAACACACAAACAAACACACACTGATGCAAACTAACCTCATACACCCTGGCACTAACACATTTGATCTCTGCCGCCTGTTTTACCACAAACACACACATACACCCATAACGACAAGTCCAGCTGTGTGCGGAGTCGTTACTGGAAGCCATAATGGTGCGAGGGTCCCTTTACAGCCCTAATTAGCCTGACTCATTGACTTAGCGGCTGCGTGCGTGTGTGTGTGTGCGGGCATGGGTGTGTTTTGATGAGCGTGAAGACACATTTCAGTGTCACTTTTCTTGTTATGTGTTCCTGCCCTTGTGCGTTGCAGTTAGCGGTTTTATGTTCGCCACTAAACCCCCAAATGGAGGTCAGGTAATGTGTGTGTTAGTGTGGTACGTGTGTAACATCCATTTTTGATGCTATTGCACTTCGGATGAGGGTTTTTCTCCCCAATGCTTTTTTTTTTTTTTTTTTTAACTCCTGGCAGCTGTGGCTCAAGCGGTAGAGCTGGTCGCCCACAAACTGCAAGGTTGGCGGTTCGATCGCCTTGGGCATGGGGCAAGATACTGAGCCCCATGTTGGCCAAGGAGTGTGAAGTGTGTGTATGTATAGAAAAGCGCTGCATGAACGTGTGTGCGTCTGGTCGAACGTAGCGGTAGGAGTAGTGTGAAGGGCTTTGACTGGTTGGCTGGTCTAGAAAAGTGCAACATAAGTACATCCTGTTTACCATTTTTACCAACTTGAACCCGGAGACAATTTATTAACAATAAAAAGGCATGTGTGTGACAGAGACATGGGACTATGTTGAAGGAGCAGGCCATTAACGCAGATTATATACCAGTGGACGAAGGTTTGTTAGAATCGGATGTGAATTAGCGTTGTAGAACAACAGATCTCAGTATAAGGTCACAGTGAGGCTAGAAAGTCAGTTATTGTCTGCATTCATTCATTTAAACTGTGGGGAACTTTTTTTGCTTAATAAGAACTAAGGCTCTCATGTGAGGTGATGTTATTGTAATTTTTAGTAATGACCAGCAAGAACTGAATCTTTTCTTCTAATAGAAAGACCATATGAAAGCATTAATGAACTAAAAACATTACAACAACGCCACCAACAACAATAACAACACCAACAACAATAACACCACCACCACAAAAACAATGCCAACACCACCAATAACACCACCTATAACACCACTGACAACACAAATAAGACAAACATCAAAACCAACAACATGAACACCAGCACCAACAGCACCCCCACCACCAACAGCAACACAAACAACAACAACAACACCACCACCACCAACAATAACAACACCAACATCACCAACAAAAAGAACCACCACAACAAACTTTACTTATAAAGCACCTTTCATACAGGAAATGCAGCCCAAAGTGATTTAGAATGAAGAGATATTAAAGGAAACAGATATAAAATGAACATATGAAACAAGGACAGATTGCCAGTGATAATGATAATAAAAATGAATGAAAATAAGTTAAGAAAATAATTGGAACAAGGCTAAAATGCCACAGTTAAGGTGACATGAGCATACTAAAAACACTAGTAATAGAAATAATAAGAGCAGCATTAAAAACAGGGGTAGAAGCAACAATAATAAAAATGAGAATATAACAGATAAAGTAAGGTTATGGATAAAGTTATGAAAAGATAAATGAGAAATATAGTGAATTAAACGATGCAAGGCTATTTAAATGCTTGGGTAAAGAGAAGTTTTAAGCTCTCTCGCTTTCGTTAGTCAACCAAGGCCATAAATTATTCAACAAATTCAATGACAATTGGAAGATCAGCCACGTTCTGCTTTCTTTGGTCCCTCGGTCCCTGTTTATCCTGTGTCCAACTAAGTTATGGAAAAAACCTGGAAAGAACTTTCAGAAAAATAATTTAGCAAACAAGAGCAACTCTTTGTTTGTTTTGCAGGTTAAATGCCACAACCAGGTTTAGGGTTTCCTTTCACTAAATTACCTTAAAAGCTGTGAAGAGATACACAACCTTGCTCTATACCTGCAGTTTTAAGGCCGAGGAAAGTGTTTCTGTGTCAAACTGAGGCCAAAGGACTTGCACGTATGCTGCGGTTCGAGAGAACGGAACCGCGGCGGCTTCCGTCTGCCTGCTCGCTTTAACCTTTGGTCGATTTCTGTGTCTTCAAACCCTCGTGCTTACGAGTTTGCAAGAGTCTGGAAGGCTGGGTCCAAATTTTCACCCATTTCTCAAACTTTATTAAAACTCATGGTTGCATCTATTTCACCTTTAAGAGTATTAAAGAGAATTAAAGTTTTTTTGTTTCCTTGTTTATGCCGCTTGTACTTCTTATTCCAATTAAATAATTTCTGCATTTTTTCCTTTTATATTTTGATCATGTCTGTTTTGTTATACTCACAAACACTTTATTGTCCCTCTCCCGTTTTCTTCCCTCGTCCTAGGCCACACGGTGCGCAACATCCAGGCCTTCGCCGTTCTCCAGAACGCCTTCCTGCGGGCCAAGACCAGCCGCCTGGCATGCATGCTGCTGGACGCCATCGGGAACATCTATGCGGCCGAGCCGGCCAACTACTTCGTCCTGGAGTCACAGCACACCCTGTCGCAGTTCGCCGAGCGTGTGGCCAAGCTCCCCGAGGCCCAGACCAAGTACTTCGAGCTGCTGGAGTTTGTGGTCTTCAGCCTCAACTATGTGCCGTGCAAAGAGCTGTTCAGCGTCAGCATGCTGCTCAAGTCCAGCACGTCGCACGCCTGCGGCATCACGGCCGTGCGGATGCTGCTGAAGCTCGCCAGGCACGACCCCGTGTTCAGCGACGTGCTGCGGGAGGTTGGCTTGCTGGAGGTGCTGGTCAACCTGCTGCACAAGTACGCCGCCTTGCTCAAGGACCCGGCCACGCAGCAGCAGCATCCGCACATTAACGACCAAGGTCAGGAGCCTCTTTGGTGGTTTTTGGTTTTTCCCCTGTATTTGTGATTGCTGAAAATATGCTGCGGAACCGATCAGAGCTCCTTGATTTTATTTGCGACATCTTCTCTTGACTAGTTTATAGTCGGGGCAGGAAGTTGAGTCCCTTGCCACAGCAGGTCGGAAAGAAATTAGGGGTCCAAACTGAAAATAGACACAAGATGGGACTTACTTTGAGTTTTGCAAAAATCAGTTAATGCGTGTCAAAAGAGTAAGTTATCACCAGGCTGAAAAGCAGGTTGTGTTGCATCTGTAACTCCACCCAGCACTTATGTCATGGTAACACACGGACCCACCCTGGAAGAGACGTTAAACCGCTGATAGTCGGCAAAACCAGTTTTTCGATTTACCCGGTGTTAAGATGCTCTGTAAAGGTCTTCATGTTCTCAGGCCGGGATTATTTCAACTGGCATTGGCGCTGAGGAAAAAAATAGACCAATCCTCAATAAGTTAATGTTATAGGTTTGTAAATTGCATAATGAAGGCGTCAAATCATCAGCTTCCAGCAATGACTAAAGCCAGATGCTTCTGCACTGTCTACACTGTAGCCCATGCCGTCGCAAGCATTTATACTTCTGCGTTGGCATCAAGCTGCAGTTACGCCACCAGACCGCTAGTTGTCAGTCGCATTTACATGCCACCCATCGAGTTGCTTCGCTGCCGTGTTCTACGAGTTTTGCCGGCGTCGCTTCGAAAATGACGGCGATTGAAACCGAGCGGATCTTGACAGAGTCGGAGCCGATAGACGTTGAACAGCAGTTTTAGTTTTCCTGAATTTGCTGCTGAAAAAAAACTGGAGGAGGAGGAGAAGCCAGATATGTGACGCTACCAAACTGACCAATAACAGCTCTTGCGGTCTTCGTGACAGCGACCCCTGATTACATTTTTACTGAGGGGCATGTGTCAGGCTACGGCTTAGGTTTGATCTGGAGGCATAAATTGGACGTTAGCCTGCGACAAAAGACCAAAGTCCAGGTTGAAATTTTAACTAACCAAACCGGAGCTACAGGTCTGACCTGATGTGAACTTCCTCTACATCACAACTTCCTGACGAACCCATTAGACCCCCACATGACGCCTGCCCTTTATGATGTCATCACTGCTGCCGCCATGGCACCGTTTAACGCCGACCTTGTTTCCTTCCCCCTTCTTCCCTTTAGCTGACTGCAAAAACAACACGGTGGCGGAGGAGCAGAAGCAGTTGGCCTGGCTGGTGATGGAGACGCTGACGGTGCTCCTGCAGGGATCCAGCACCACCAACACGAACGCGGGTAAACACGCACACACACACACACACACACACACATACACTCAAGCACTCACACTCGGTCACACACAGGATCATCAGTTCCTAAGAAAGTGTGAAAAAGTCTTAAAATGCCCATTAAATTGGTGGAGGATGTATTATTTTAATAATGTGATGATGGTAATAACGCTGTATTAATCTAATAATAGATTAATAAGGCGTTAGGTACACAACAGGACTTCATGTCACGTAATAATTACCTTGCAGGTTCCCTTCTCTTATCATGTAGATAAGCTTTTAATGGAGGAACTTCCTCAAAGAATTAATTCAGCTGTAAAAAGACCTGAGTTTAAAGGATTCACATCGTTGTGTCTCTGGAAGGTCGGATTGTCTGCATTAGGGACACACGCACACACACGCATGCACATGCACACAGGCACACTGCACACACGCACACACACACACACACACACACACACACACACACACGCATGCACACGCATGCACACGCATGCACACGCATGCACACGCCCACAGACATCTCCAAATAACTGCATATAAACCTGAACGCATGCACTTAAGGGAAGTGTGCTGAGAGGCCGCATTGTAGCCACAGGTGACCTGTTTTATTCAGTGCAGGATGTAGACCTGGATCCCAGTCAGGATCAGGATCTGGGTCAGGATCGGGATCAGGATCAGTGCGGGATACATGTTGCCCAGTTTCTATAGGATGACTGCTGACAAACATATGAGACTTTCAGGCTTTTTTCGTTATCTGCGTCAGGTTCGACCCTGAACACAGAAATATAAAGATCACTCTCTGTGGCGATCCCGGGGGGGGGGAAATGTCCATTTGTGTCTGCGTGTGTCCACCTGGAGCAAACACTGATTCTCCATCATCTCCACGTCTGCTGATTCCCGACCTCTGACCTCCGCCTCGAGGTGAGGAGGAAGGCATTCCGCCAGGGATCGATAAGCGTCCTATTACACTCATGCATAAGCCAATCACCCCCCCCACCACCCTGTGTGTGTTTCTGTATGTGTGTGTGTGTGTGTGTCTCAGACGGCTGCAGAAATGCGATGAGTCACGACCGACAGGCCGAGCGCCAGTGGCTCTCGTCACCCTCGGCGATGACCAGATCGCTCCCGTCAGGGGCGAAAAAAGAGCAAAAACCGATGCCCGGGACACTCGCCGCGCTCGGCACCAACACATCGATCACGTGCATGTTGACACCGAGCCCCTCAGTGCGTCACAAGAACGCAGGGCTAAGGATGTGTTTTCACATCTCAGCTCCCCTCAGATGAGCCCGGACAAATACAGACGTTACGAGAAACCACTGAAATAAATTCAGTTTCGGGAACAATTTTTCATTTCTCAAATGCCTTTAATTACATTCACATGATGTTACATAAGACACAAACCTCAGATCCACACAAAGAAACCTCGTGAAGGTCTAAAAGAAGAATCCGCCTCCCAGAACAGTCATGGAATAATTGACCGAGGAGTTAAAACAGAGGTCAAGTGTTGTCTTGAATCAATGGCACCAGAAACTTATCACCATTCTCATTTTACAAAGAGGAATTAGAAGCTGTTTTACATTCAAAGGAAAAGGGTTTCTGCAATGAAAACAAGAGGCCTAAGTTCTAAAGTGACGTTAAAAAGTTGAATAAATCATTGACATTATGTAACAGCAAGTTTATACAGTGAAATAAGAATGGGGGAGGACTCCCGGGTGTTTCACACCTTAGGGATCTCGACAGTAAAAAGCTTTATCAGCGCGAACTCGGACTAAAACATCAAACGGAGCCGGAATATTTCTTTTGTGCATTTAAAGTAACACTCGGCCAAGGATTTGAGAACGCCGGCGGTCGGCGGGCCCCAAACGTCCCTCAGAGAAGCCCCCCGCGGAGGACGGCGTCCGTGTGCACGCTCAGATTCACAGAACGGGTAAAGAACGTGTTCCGACAGAGAAGAAGAGTTAAAACAAACAAACAAACAAAAACGTGTCAACGCCTCTGTAGAAACGTCCAGGGTCCAACCTGCAACCTGATCCACGTCTCCACCGTCCACATCATCGGTGTGATTTGCTAGTGAATTGAGAAATATAGCAATAAAACTATTGATAAAACTGTCGATCGACAGAAAACTGTCACAACTGTCACAAATTTTGATTATCAGTTTAATTCAGAACTTTCTTTCTCCCCATTCGTAGCCCTCTTCAGGGAGTTCGGCGGCGCCCGCTGCGTCCACAACATCGTGAAGTACCGCCAGTGCCGGGAACACGCCCTGCTCATCATCCAGCAGCTCGTCCTGTCGCCCAGCGGCGACGACGACATGGGGACGCTGCTGGGCCTCATGCACTCGGCGCCGTCCAGCGAGCTGCAGCTGAAGACGGACATACTGAGGGTAACGCTCACGCACACGCACACACACACACACAAAGTGTCTCATTTTCAAACCTAAAGATGATTATTTCAACGTTTTCTGTTGCTTTTCTTTATCTCAGTAGGATGTTCTACTGTCACGCTTAAAAACATGTCCCGCGGCTGAACTTCTTCCGAGATACGTTTGTCATCGGCGCGTTCAACTTGATGCCATTTGCTTTATGTAAAAGGAAAAAAAAAAAAGGACCTTGATATACGTCAATGAGACGCCAGCAACCAACGGAACCTTTCGGTTACGGCGAGGAAACAAAAAGTCTGTAATTTTTTAGATCTATGGGCATTTGAAGGCCCTGCGCAAAGTAATTACTTCAAAACCAGGGGCACTGAGCGTTAGGTGCACTTAAAGGCATGCACACACACACACCCAGGATGAGAGGATGGCGGCGGCTCGTTCTCTAAGACATAATTGCATTTTCCAATTCCTCTCCTTCAGAATAGGTGTTTCTCACGCCGTCGGCTGGATTAACCCGTCGGCGCTTTAGCTCCGGTTTCGCTAATCAGGGATTTTAATTAGAACCCTCGAAAACCTTAAGACCCACGGAGAACTTGTATCAAATCCAGTGTAAGAGGCAAATAATTCCCACCCCCACCCCCCACCCAGCCTAATCGGGGTTTTATGCACCGTCGACAGAAAATGCGCCGTGGACACACAAATGGATCTTTAGAATTAAGATGATTAGCCTTGTGAATGTGCACATTTAACCCTGTAATCTCTCTGGGGGGGGTTATCTAACCCTGATACACTGCATCTAATCCTCAGGCCCTAACGCCCCCGGTGCCCAAATTTTACCAGCACACGGGTCGTGGCTAGGGTGGTAATTTCCCAGCTTGGAGGGCAGGAAGAGGATGTCTTCAACATCCTGTGACTGGTTTAAAAAAATAAAACAAAAAAAAAATTAAAAGAACATTGTGCTGAGTAATGATATTTTCAGCAGGAAACAGCTGCTTGACTGGTGCAATGAATCACTTCTCTCAGCTCAAGCTCTTTTCCTCACTCGCCCTCCACTGGGACACAGTTCTTCGGTTTGCTAGTTCCAGGTGTTGTGGATGCAACGATCACTGAGCTGACGAGTCCCGATGTAGAAGTGAAATCTGGAGAGTGGAGGGTCACTATTGATGTTGTTCAGCAAAATAAATTTAGCTCAAGGTCTTTTTGTTGTCTTTCTTCAGAATTTTTTTTTTCACAGTGGATCAGTGGATCTTAAGCTAAGATTTTTGTTGTATTGACAAATTGCTAAAGTAAAAAATAACCTGAAGCAAAGAAGTGAAAAATTATTACATTTCTGCAGAAATTCTACAAAAATACAAAGTTTTCCATGAAGTGCTCCTCTCTGACCTACAACATTACCCACAATGCCCTAGTACACCCAGGATATCAAAGGGGCAGTTACCACAGCATAAGTGGTTTCATGAAATTACAGACAAAATTGTACAGTATCAGAGTTTATATCATCGTAGCCAACAGTCTTTTATGGATTATGGCCTCAAACCAACACCTAACTGTTATGACGGTTATCTTCGGCGGCGTCCGGCCGTGGAATCAGTTCCCATAGTTTCCCTGGAAAACCGAACACATTTCTTCCCAGAAACGGCGCCACAGTGGTCCAGAGACTTCGCTGCCAGTAGGTTTCACTAGAACCACTGTTTACCCGGAGAAATCCTTCCCTGTGAGAACTGTTTACATCTTGTTCTGCTGATAATCCAGAGAAAAGAGAGGCACTGGTTCACATCTTGCTCTTTAGTTTTAGTTTGGTTTTTTTCTTGTTTTGTTTTTTTTTTTTTTAAATCAGTAAATCCACTCCAACACACTGATAATGTAACAAATGTGTTATCTGGAAAAGCAGGTGTTGTATGTACATGTTAAGAAAAAAATGATCTTATCCCGTCTCACGGTTTTGTGGTTTTGTCCAATAATTCCAACATTTTTTTTTGCACCATTAAAAAAGAGAAGTTTGAACAATAATCAGTCAGAATCAGGACTGAAGCAGCTAATTGGCTCCAAGCCCCCGATTTTACCGATTCTCTGCTTCACCAGCGTCTTCGAGATCTTCTTCATCTGCCGCAACCCGACGTTTGTGTTTTTCCCTCCACTTTTTCAGCTGCTAATTTAAAAAAAATAAATACTCGGCCCGTGCTCCCGGGCGGTTTTTGAAGTCCCCGAACTCGTATCTGGGTTACAGTTTGATGTTTCGGTTAAGATTCCTCGTGAATGCGGAAAAACCATAAAACATGGGAAGATGTGGAGGAGGCGAGAAGGAGAAAACCTGAGGGGGGGGGGGGGGGGGCTCATGAATACGTCTCCCCCACGGGGGAGAAGGATGGGGGTCGATGAGTGGAGACGTGAGGTGACAAAAGGCCCCCGGAAGGAAACTGGAGATCTGAGGGAATAACTGAGTCACGGGGGAAGAGAAAAAGTTAAAATAACGGCGGATGTGTGCGGCATCTTCAGAATTAAAAGTGTGCGACAACTGACATATTGTTTCGGGGGGGGGGGTGAAGATAACGACTCTCCTTTCACTAAAGGTGTTTTGTCACTTTGTAAACAGTTTGTTGTTTCTGTGAAGCATCTTCCATAGGAACTTGTGGAAACTCAAATGAACCAGCCCCCCCCCCTTTTTTTTTCCCTAGGCCCTGCTGGCGGTGCTGCGTGAGAGCCACCGCACCCGCACGGTGTTCCGCAAGGTGGGCGGCTTCGTCTACGTCACCTCGCTGCTGGTGGCCATGGAGCGCTCGCTGTGCCAGCCGCCGCGCCACGGCTGGGAGCGTGTCAACCAGAACCAGGTCTTCGAGCTCCTGCACACCGTCTTCTGCACGCTCACCGCCGCCATGCGCTACGAGCCCGCCAACTCCCACTTCTTCCGCACGGAGATCCAGTTCGAGAAGCTGGCCGACGCCGTGAGGTGAGCCTCGGTTCTCGCCGCCGGTGCCCCGGGGCTCCTCCTGCGAGCCGGATTAATCGCGGGCGGAGCCCGGAGAGCGCCGGCGCTCCTGATCCTCTGTGAATCTGCCCTTTCCCGTGTGAATCGGCATATTTGCTTCCTCGTGTCGATGTTTCGGCTTTTTTCTGCCTCCTTCCTGGTTGGGGGCTTGAGGGGCTGGAGTTTATTAATGAAAACTTTGAGAGGATTTCAGGGATCGGCTTCAGGTGAGATCGAGATCCGTCAAGCTGTTTAGCCTGGAGGCGGATTCGGTTGTTTTTTTCAATAACCTTTAAATGATTGAGAGAATTTACTTAAGGTGCCCTCTAGTGTTTGTTTGGTTTTTACTTTTTAAACTAACTGCATATCCGGAGAAGGCCCAGCGGACGTGTTCAGTTTGAATCCATTTTTACTTTTTTTTTTCTTCCTTCCACATAAATCATTTCCCCCCCTTTTTTTTTATCCAGATGTATTTGAATCCTCCGTTGTTAACATCCTAGTTCATTTGCCTCTTAGCGCCTTTGTCTGCGCTTTGCTCCTCGTTTCTTGGTGAATTATGGCCAGCGACTGTTGAAAAGTGCAGCAAAAAAAAAAACAAACAAAATCCTTAGAATTGGAAACTCCACTGGGTACCTTTAAAAATTCACTCCATAAATCTGCTGAATTATTGATTAACTTTTAGCTTGAAGGTGCATTTTTCGCTCACAGAAACAGCAGTTCGACTAAAAACACCTAGCTCAAGGTCCCACTTGCTTGATTTCTTCTGTAGCTTTCTGTCACATCTTTTCAACAGTTGAAGGAGTTGTTCAAAGTCTGGAACTTATTTTTAATCACGTGACCAAAGTTCTCTTCTCACACACACAAAAAAAATCCTGAACCACCTCCCTGACAGCTAGGATATGACTGAAAGCCCTAGAAAGAAATCTAGTATGTGGACATTTATTTATTTATTTATTTCTGTGAAACTATCCAGACTTTACACTGCTTCACTGCCCCACTGATGTAACATGGAGGCAGGAAAATGCACAAAGAGCCTCTGGAACGACTGTTGTGTTTCCTGTTTGAGGTTTGTTTTTTGTTTTTTTTGGTTTTGGTTTTTTTTCAATTGCATCGCAGGAAAGAAAATGTAAAAAGATCACGAAAGTTCAGAGCCAGGCAGAAGTTAGGCTGTGTTTTCTCCCCTTCCTTCTCTGTCTGGTAGCATTATGTGGTCTCTGCTGTCTCGATGTCATTGACCCCTGCCTCCCCCGTCTCCCCCGCCTCTCCCCGCCTGCTTCCGCCTCCCCGCCACAGGCTGCTGGGCTGTTTCTCGGACACCAAGAAGCTGGGCCCCACCGCCGTGTTCCCCTCCAACGCCCAACCCTTCCAGAGGCTCCTGGAGGAGGAGGCCGCCCCAGGGGGCGGCGCCGGGGACAGCGTCTGCCCCACCCTCAAACACTGCAGCAAGCTCTTCATCTACCTGTACAAGATGGCCACCGACTCCTTCGACAGGTCAGTGGGTCGCGGGAAACTGGCCGGTGCGACATGTGCTGTAGAATATCTGTCAATGGCACTTTAGTAACAGTACATACAGTCTAAGATTCAGCTCTAAATACAAGTATTTAAGCATGTTTATAAATCTGCACAGTATAAATATGTGATTTTAAACCTCACCCCCCCCTTCCCCAACCTGGAAGGCAGCTAAACACCAACGTCTTTGGGTTTTCTGTGAGCTAAGAGTCCGTCAGTAGCGCGTGCCTCTTACGCACCGCGGTGCATCGCACCATGAACCCGTGAAGGCGCCCCGGCGTGGCGAAGGCGTCCTAGTGCCCGGCACCTCTCGCTCCTGGCCGATCGAATGAGTTGAGAGTCACAGCCGTCGAGAGTCACGGCCAGAGAGGACCGCCCGCGTGGTCGAGGGGCCCTGCAGGGGTCTGGAGTCACGTGTTGGTGGAGAATGTTTCTGCAGTAGAACAAGAACCTCAAGTTTTCTGAAATAACATTTTTTAACGAACCTCAAACACGTCGTCCTGTTTATTCCACTTTTTCTCATTAGAGACATTTGTTTTCCATTTGGCTTCCTCTGAATCTTAAAAGAACCGTCTATGCACCCTCGTATTCGAGATTCAGGATCCAATTTATCGAGCCTTGGGGGGATTTTGGGGGGGATTTTTTTGGGGGGTTGTTATTGTGAAGAAAACAACACCGCTGTTTTTTTCAACGGGCCTAAAAACAAAACGATTTCTTCTCGAGCATAAACACTGAAGCAACCGTTTGTTCTGAGGTTCGGCGTCTTTGGCTGAGGTCACTTCATTATCGTGTGGTTACTAGTCAGCTCATCGCCGTAGGTCGTCTCGGAGCCGAGCTGATTTCTTGCGTCGGCGTTTCGTTGGCTACGGTGAAGGCGGGTGCCGACGCCGATCGGTTACAGTGTGATACTAAAACGTGAAAATAAAAAAAAACAAACCAAGCAGAGACACTGGAGAACACCGGCGGAACAATGCATGGTTTTGGACACGAGAACCAGCTGGGAACAGTCGGGGTTCCTCTGAGAACCGAAGGCGGCAGATCAGGTCCGCCGCGTCGGCCTCCTCGGCCGTCAGCTGGCGTCGCCCCGGTGCCAGAAAGTGTGAAATGGATTGATAACTGTTCGGTGAGTGGATCATTATCGTGGCACAAGAAACACAACAGGAATGGATGAGGTTGTCGTCGTTTCTTTTTAAACCCTTTGAGGTTTACACTGACTTGATGCCTTCCTCAGTGATTCGACCTATTGGGAAACGAGCTGCGGCCTTTTTTTTCTTTTTTACTTTTTTACTTTTTTACATCTGCTGAAAGTAGGAAACTGGTGTGTAGTCGCGGGTCCTCGCCATCACGACGGCGCCGTGCTCGGCTCACGCTCACTTCCAGCTGGCGTCATGCATGCGCTCCAGCTGTAGCTCTGATCTTGTGTTTGGTTGTTTTTTTTCCCTCTGTCAGCTTTTTTCACTAACAGCTTCTTTTCTTCTTTTTTCCCTCTTTCTCTTCCTCCTCTAACCTCTGGCCGCTGTCTGGCTGCTCATCCTCGGTCTGGTCCATCTGCACGGCTGCATGTGTGCGCGCGCGTGTGTATGTGTGTGTGTGTTTGTTGGCGCACATGCTTCTCTTTTATTGTGTCTTTTTGTGTGTTTGGGTCTTTTTTCTCTCTCTTTCTGTTTATGTGTGCGCTCGTTTATATATATATAAATATATATATATATATATATATATATATATATATATATGTGTGTATGTATATATATATATATATGTATATGTATGTATGTATGTATGTGTGTGTGTTGTCACACATCTGTTTGTTTTTGGGTGTATGTGTATTTCTATCTTTGAATGTGTCTATTTGTTTGGGTGTGGTTTTCCTGTGTGTGTGTGTGTGTGTGTGTGTGTGTGCGTGTGTGTGTGCGTGTGCGTGTGTGTGTGTGCCATCACACATCTGTTTCTTTGCTTATGGGTATGTGTATGTCTGTGTGTGTGTGTATGTGTGTGTGTGTGTGATGGTCTTTGAATGTGTCTTTCTATTTGTTTGGCTGGGTTTTTTTCCCGTTTGTGTGTGTGTGTGTGTGCTTGTTTTTATATGTATGTCCTCACACATACATACATTTTCCTTTGCTTTTGGGTTTGTTTGTTTGCTTTCTTGTCTTTGAACGTGTCTTTCTATTTGTTTTGGTGGGTGTGTTTTTTTTCCCTCTTTGTTCGCGCACGTGTGTGTGTGTTGTGTGTGTGTGTGTGTGCGTGTGTGCGTGCCCGCTGCCATGCAGTCGTGCGGAGCAGGTGCCTCCCTGCCTGACTCATGAGACCTCGCTGCCCTCGCCATGGGGCACGCCAGCGCTCGCCAGGAAGAGGTAGCTACAGCGCCCTGCCACTTTTGCCCCCCCATCCCTCCCCCTCTTCGGTTTCTCCTCCCCCTCAGGCCACGTGATCACAAGCCCCTTAGAACTGTCCAGTAAACGTTTAGCAAATAACAAAGCTACAGAGTGAAACAGGCTTCGATGAGGAACAGAGGAGATGAGAAGGAGCTGGAGCTTCTCACCTGATATAAGAGATTTAGATGCACAACAGTGGTGGTGCAGGTTCTACATTGGGTAGAGGGACACTTTACGGACATTACACAATGATCTAATAATCTAATGTCATTTTTAATAATTGATTCCTCGTTTAATACATTAAATGTAATAATAATGTGCCCAGCAGTCAGAACCCCAAGATTCAAAATCTAATAAAACAAGAGCCTGAGGTAAATAGTTGCTTAATCAATAAGTTGATCTACAAAAAAATAAAAATAGAAAATAACCAGCAGCTACTTTAATAATCAATTATCCTTTTTGCATTTTTATTCAAAAGTGCAGAACCTTTGATGGTTCCATGTCTTCAAATATGATGATTTGCAGCTTCTCCTAGTCTCGATTCCTGAAACTGTTTATTTTTTTGCTTTAGTCTGACCTTTAATAGACTGAAGAGTTTCCTAATTAATCAAGATAATAATTGGCAGGTTATTTGAGCATTAAAATAATTAGTTGCAGCCCTGAATTATATAGAAAGGCAACTCTTCTCATTTGAAAAGCTGGGGCCAAAGAACAGATAAACAGATTTTCATAAGTGTTTTAGGTTCATTTTCAGTCGATTAATCAACTAGTTTCTCTCAGTCTTAAACCTGATTGGCTCAATATATTCCTCCGTCCATCTTAATTCACTTCCAGGATGCGACTGAAACCCTCTTTGGCCATTGATGGATTAATTCGCCCCTCAGTTTAAACTCCTCTCACCGGCCGGGGGGGGGGGCAGCCTCTGATTGCCCCCCCCAGACAAAAATGCCCAGTGAAGTGTATTTTTCCTGTTACCCCCCGTTTCCGTCTCACTGCTTTATTTGAGGCCGCTGTTGAAAGTGGGCATTTTCTTTTTTACTCTCCTGCCCCCCTCCCTTTTCTACTCTTTTCTCTGAAGTGGCCACATCCCCCCTCCATTCACAAAATAAGCAAACGCAGCCGGGACGCTGTGAATGTGCTCTGCCTTAGAATGCTGTAAATACCTGTCAAGGTCAAACCGTTGGGGGGGGGGTCCCCCTGCTCTGTGCCCCCCCCCCCTTTCTGTCTGGATCAGCTCCAGGGGCTGAATATTCATGAGCTGACATTTAGAGATGATGAGGTCCCTCGTCCTTGTTTGCACATTTTTCTATGAGCTCTTATATTTGGACTTAGTTGCATTTTTTTCAGTATGAACATCCAAAAAAACCCCAAAACCCTAATGCTGTGATAGAGACAGTGAGAGCTTATGATTAGACACATACTATTTTTAAAGTAGATAAACTCAAGACGAGTGACTGAACTGGCTAAACCAAAAAAACCCCAAAAAACAGTGGTTATATGTGAAAACAACATCTCAGTTCACAGTAGTAAAACAACCCAAATAACCAGAAAACGGCTGCATCTCTTTTGGGGAAAAAAGAAAAAAAAACCCAGATGGAAAACGACAAACATTTTCCATCGCAGGTTTCTTCATGTGTATTTATTTTATTTTTTTTAAACAAAGCCAAGGTCCAGATTTGGTTCCTTTTATTTACATATTTTCCACAGTCGACCGAATCCCTGTGCGGCTGCAGATGTAGAGGATTCAGAATTCATCCGGCACAGAATAAAGAAATGAATCGAGGTTGAACGCTCGACCTCCGACCTCGGTTTTGTCCCTCGTTTTTTTATTCTTTTTTCTTTTTGTTTTTGGGTGTGAAACGTTGGCTGCTGCGCTTAGTGTGGGAAGTAGGTTAGAATGGAGGCTCTGACGAGCTCAGCCCCCCCCCAGCTCTAACAAACAGCACCACCACGCCTGCAGTTTCCGACAGTTAGTTGCCTAGTAACACCACATAGGGGGTAACATGGGTAAATTTTTCCTCTGCGTCTCGTCCAACAGTAGATGATAATTATGAAGTGCGATTATAATCTAAAAAAAAGTAAAACCCTAATAAACAAAAACAAACAATTAAAGTGTCGACTGCTGTGAGCACCAATAACCCAGAGAGTATCCTGCCCCACATCCAACGCCCCCCCCAGCAACTTATGCTGACTCCAGCCCTTTTTCCCGGCTCAGCATCTCTGGGGGGGGGGCACCCTATAATTTGCATCGCAGCAACGCACCTATTTTGTCTAATTGCTCCGACTGCAGGCCCTAGCAGAACCAACGCCCCCCGTCCCCCTGTACACGAACAGCAGAGCGCTGGGATGGGATTGGGGGGGGCTCCCTGACACCCTGATCCCTGAGGCGTGAAGAGCGCTGACTCGTGCTGAACGGACGGAGCCGGAGTCGGAGCGTCGGCTGCGCCGCTATGCTAAGCTTTTGCTGTGAAACCAAAGTTTTCTCCCCCCGGGAGAGACTGGCTGAGAATATGAAGATTTAGCAGCCACTTTTTTTTTTCTTCTCTTTTTTGCGAGCCGCTTGCATATTTCCCAGCAGGGCACATCTGCCAAATAACGGTCCCCCTCAGGTTTCCTGGACACTGGACAAACTGCTGTCCAACAAAGCAAAGTTTCGCTGTGGCAGGTTCTCATATCCCACCTCAGATTGAATTGAGATTATGATGATTTTATTTCCTTGTCTTAATAAAAGTATTAAGAGGGATCAGCAGGCAGCAGAAAGTTTTTTTAATTGCAGATGAAAGCGCTAATATTTCAAAAATGCTTTTAACTTTTACCAGACCTCTTTCAAATGTATTTGTGAGATTCGTTTATCTCTCTCTCTCTTTTCAACCTGCGCTCTCAGACATGGCTACTACGGTTCGTCGGGGCCCCCCGCCCCAGTCAAAGCCCTCACGGACCTGAAGCTCCACCTGACCAACCCCTCCCACCCCGCCTCCACCACCTCCTGCTCCTCCTCCTCCTCCTCCTCCTCGTCTTCGTCCGACATGGTGGTCATCCACCCAGGGGCCGTCCTGGCCATGCTGGACCTGCTGCCCTCTGTCTCCTCCGACAGCCAGCCGGAGGTGAGGAAACACGAGAGGGGGAAATGTGCTTCCTGTTGAAGTGGGCGGGGTTGGGGGTGGTTGGGGGGGGGTCAAGTTCAGGGAAAGGAAGTACCTTTTCTTTGTCTGCTGGTCAAGGTGGTTTTTAGATGACATCACAACTACCTTACTCCATTGTAAATACTCTCGACCTATTTCTGTCTTTTCTGCGTGTCTGCCCCCCCCCCAGCATGCCCTGGACCTGCAGCTGGCGGTGGCCAACGTCCTCCAGCTCCTGGTGAACAGCGAGAGGAACCAGCAGGTGCTATGCGAGGCCTACCTCCACCAGCGGTTGCTGCAGCGATGCAGCCAGGCCCTGGGCGACGAAGACCACCCGCTGCACCCGCCGCTGCAGAGGATGTTTGAGAGGCTGGCCTCGCAGGCCCTGCAGCCGATGGCACTCAGGTACCGGCGCGGCCCCCCCCCCCCCCCCCCCCAACGCTCTGTCTAAGCCCCAGTCCGGAGTTTTCCCCCTTCAACTGAAAGTTTGAGACTCCTCCCAAAAGAGGTTCTGGCCCAGAAAGTCTGACTCTTGAGTTTAAACTATTTCGTCGATGAGTCCGTTTTTCTGAAAGCTGAGGCCAATTTATTATTCTGCGTTGAACCTAGCCTGACGCGCAAATCCCAAAAAAATGTAACTATGCGACAAGGACCCCAAGAGCTGTGATTGGTCGGCTCGGTAGCATCACATTCCCAGCTTCTCCTCTATTGCCACCTCTGTACTGACCGTCTCCTCCTCCTGCGTCTTCTTTCGTTTCTGTGTCGCAGTAAATTCAGGAAAATTGATAGCTGTTCAACATCCATCAGCTCCAACTCCATCAAGGAGTCCCATTAGGAGTCCTGGGGTCGAGGAACCGTGGGGAGACTGATTTTGTAATATACGTGGTTGGTTCTTTTCACATGTAAATGAAGCCTTGCCGGCTAAAACTCCATGATTGTGCTGGAGGTGAACATGGCTGTCAGTCAGTTTCCCATCCTCCTCCTCCTCCTCCTCCTCCTCCTCCTCTACTTCTCATTTCGCGTTTTTTTTTTGTTCCTTGTTTTATTTTCCCGCTCTGCCAACGCCAGCCGGCAGCAGAGCTCCTGAGTCTTTCCTGGTGTTCCCTTTGGATAAAGACGTTATTATTCTAGATTTACATCTGGTTCTACCTTTTAATCCGGAGTAAGACAACTTGTGTTATGTTTTTGTTTCTCCATTCGCTGCTTGTTGGTCAAACACTGCGATTTAGCTCAAAACAAATACTTTCTCTTTAAAGCCAGATTCTCATTTGCTGGTGTTGGGTTTGCTGTAGTGCCAAAACAGTGGCAAAAACTAGTTAATGTAAATGAGAAAGCATCTTGTTCAAATATGGTGAATTATACTCAGATAGTCAGTTCAACAATAATAAGCTTTAGCAGAACCATACTGATCCACTGCCATTTGATTTACACTGTGTTCTATTTTCTTTGCTGGTATATTTTTATATTCCTTACATCCTGGTGTGTGCGTGTGTGTGTGTGTGTTTGTGTGTGTGTGTGTGTGTGTGTGCGCGCCCCCCCCCAGGGAGTTCTTGCGCCTTGGAAACCCCCTGAACTGCGGCGCCTGGGACAAGAAGCTGCTGAAACAGTACCGGGTCCACAAGCCGAGCTCCCTCAGCTACGACGCCGAGATGAGAAGTAAGACGGCGGCAGCCCTCGCCCTAGCGTCGATCCCGTCACAGTTACGGCCCTCGGAGGATAAACGCACGTTTGGCACCTGGCGTTTAGCTCCGCACAGTTGGTCCCGATACCGGCTCCGAGGGGCCCCGTCGTCCTCTGCCATAGGAGCAGGGGACATCTCAAAGAACTTTTTTTTTGTTGTAGTTGCTACATTGTTCGGCCTCTAAATCAGAATTTAGCTATGATCAATACCGTTGCCTTTATTGAGTGTAATAACGCTATCATCATAATTAATTACATCCACATGATGAATTAGAGTCAAGCCAATCTAGTGTGCAAAGGTAATAGCCGCAGTACAAAAATTGGACGTTGAAAGTTGGACGTTTTTAATGTTATAACCAATACAATTAAAAAAAAAAGTCCTTTTTTTCAGGTCAATTGTGGACATTAAAATTTTCACCTCTGAGAAATGATTTTTTTGCCTTTTCTACTCAATAAAAATACATTTTATGATGTGCGCAGACCAACAGATGAGGGGAACAAGCGCCTAGTGAAAGATAAATACAGGTTTCAATGTGTTTTTATCGCAGATTATAAAGTGTAATTTGAGTTTTCGGTCAAAAAATAACGACCTCCTCACAAGCGAGACAATCGGCGTTTAATAGCTGAGTACTGAGGAGCTATGGGAGTCCAGGGCAGTCCTCTAGTGCAATGATGAAATGGTAATGTCACAAGGAGCCTTCCCCATCTGCCGACGTACCGCCGGCTTCCTCCCGGGGGGAAGTTTCATCTGAACTAAAGGAAAACGAGGGGGGGGTCGTAAATCTTGGAGCTGTTCTGCTCTTTTCCGAGGCTCGCTCTCTCTCTGCCGGTGGAAATTGTGGCCTTCGCAGAGGCTCAGGCGATGTAAAAGTCAGCGGGGCACAGCTTCGCCTCATCACTAACATCCCTCGTGTTTTATCCGGTGCAACCGACACGCTGCACCTTTGTTGTATAGTTAAAAAGAAAGAAACAAAACACCTGGCGTGTCAAAGTGCATGAGGAGCATGTGGAGGGTAGAGGTTTGTTTGTAGGCAGAGCAAAAAACCCGATGCAATGTCCTCGGCCCCCGATTTAGAATGAGTAAAATACGTTTGTCGTGCAAATGCTCTGTTTAAACAAAAACTGCTTTGACTCCGACGCTAATGGTTTGTTTCCTGCCAACAGCTGCTCGTGTTTGTAATCTTTTGCGGGCTCCTTGGCGCGATTTAATTGTTCATCAGAGGGCCGACTAATGGCCGCCGTGGCGCACGGCTCTGCCCTCCTCTGTTGTTGAGGAGGAGACCGTCAGGTACAATTTATTAGCCGCCATAGATGGTCGTATATGCTCACATTAAAGGTCAATTATTTTAGAAATGATCCATCGTACCTATTAGTCCAGGGCTGCACTACAGAATAAAAGCGTATTATATATATATATATATATAATTTTTTTATTAAATTTTTTTATTCACCGCCCAGAGTCCAAGCCGTCGATAATTTTAGCGTCTTAGTGCAGGGAGATGTACGACGGGTGGGAAAGCAGGAGTCAGAAGGAACGAGCTAATGACGGGGGTGTATGCTGACGTCACGCATGGTCATAAATGTGAAATTCTCTCACTCAACCGGAACGCAACCCTGACCCCTAACCCTGCTTCCACAGACAGCATGACCATGTCCATGGAGGGCTTCGGCCCCGACAGCGTCTTCGCCGCGCCGGCGGAGGACAACGGTCAGTACCGCATCAGCCGCAGCCTGGTGCGCTCGGCCGAGGGCAGCACCGTGCCCCTCACACGCGTCAAGTGCCTGGTGTCCATGACGACGCCCCACGACATCCGCCTGCACGGCTCGGCCGTCACGCCGGCGTTCGTGGAGTTCGACACGTCGCTGGAGGGCTTCGGGTGAGTCGGTGCAGATGATTGAAGCCTAAACTTTTGTTAACATATCTGGTTTTCAATTAGCGTGGGTTTATTTTCACCTGGGGGGGGGTACCATATGATGACACTATAGCCTCATTTGCTGCATCAAATTGGGTAGAAATTGAGTTTCTTTGGGGAAAATTTTGGTCTCCTCCGGTCTGTGAGGTAAAATGAAAAACACTGGCTCTGTAGTTGCTGGGGGGGGGGTAGTGGGTTTTATCAGACCCACAGGTTGTTACCAGTCGGTGACTGTGGTTTAGAACCAAAACAACAAGCTAAAAGAGACTAAATTACTAATTCTCTTTAGATTCATCATTATAATGACAACACCACCTCTCACATTTCAGTCAGTCAGAATATACTGTCGACTGTACCAGTGCAAGAAGGATTTATAATAAATGAAATGGTTCTGATTTTTATTTTAGATTCATTACAGTCTTTAAAAAAACCCATATCCCATATCCATAAATCTTTCTGTGTGTGTGTGTGTGTTTTCCTCATGGGGGGGGGTCTCAGCAGGAGGCAGCCGTTCAACGCATACAAATGGGCTTATTTTCCACCTTTTATGTCATGTGACACCCTTTGCTTTTTGGATGATGTCGCTGACAGGGTCTCCAGCCCCCCCCCCATCTCACACAAGCACACACACACACACACACACACACACACACACACACACACACACACACACACACTCACACACGCTTCCTGCTTCCTGCTTCCTG